>JAPYZA010004521.1:0-23401 GCA_030522685.1 Eupelmus azureus | reverse complement strand
CTCGGCAAATTTTTTAAAAATTGATTTTACTATTTCGAAAAAAAATTCTCAAATCGGAGGATTACCTTTGCAATTGATTGAAGTGATAAAATTTAATAATTTTTAAATTGATAAAAAAGTTTTGTAGATCACAATTAATACATTATTAGTTGAAGTTTGAAAAACCAACAAATAAGTCTTTAATAAGAGTGCTTCCTAAAATTTTTTGGTATTGAAAATTTTTAAAGCAATAAATTAATAAGCATCAGTATGGCAAGTTAGATGTAACGTGGCACAATTAGCTTCAAGTTTGATTTTTATATCAAGATATTTTATAACATTACATGTCATGATATATTATATATTATTATTTTATATCGTATTAAAGATAATAAGGCTTCCCGGCATAATCGAATTTAATTCTATTTTTTTCAAAATTAAATTAGCACCTGAATCAACTTTGTCATTCGGTAAACATCATTTTTACGAAATATAATTTTCAGTATTTAAAACAGTGTTATTTAATTCAAAATTTATAAAATACATAATAAAATATCTGCATTTTTCTGACATAATAGAATATCCCATTTTTTCCAATATAAGTCCACTTACAAATTTATAATTTATTTTTTATTTCATTTTAGTTCTAATACTTTCATACAATAGATACAAAATATGTTTTTTTATTAAAATTCGAATAATAATTGTGCCATTAACAGGTATATTAAATTTTCAATATTTTTAAGTCATTTTTAACTCAAAAAGAACAATACCAGGATCATTATATTAATTTTAAAACGGAGTAAAGTTGCTTGTTCATTTCAATTTCAAGCCAATATATTTTAATATAAATTTATATCTATACCTTATTTACGGTACGTTAAACGATTGCATATTATATATTACATATTCCTACAGGAAATTAAAATTTTTTAATAGTTTTTAGTACTTTAAGTTATAAAAGAAAAAAAAATCAAATTTTGTTTAGTTTTTCTTAAAGGTTTTTTAAAAGTTCGTAAAAATTTGTCCATTATCCATAGAATACATTTGTTCTCTATAATGCTAATCTAGAAGGGACAGGTGCACGTTTTTTAAAAATGTATTCTATTCATTCTAACAAATATTTTGATTAGATAAGCCAGAGCTATTCAAACTTCTCTTAAATAATATATATTTTTGAAAAACAACGAATTGAATAACAAATACTTGTGTTAAATTTATCACCTTTTTAAAACGTTTAAAAAGTATTTCTTAATGAATTATTTGAAAACAATCTAATAAGTTTATAAAAAATAGAAAATTTTTAATACAACAATATTGCCCAATGACTTTTGCTCACGGATTTCAATTCAAAAATCGATAACTTACGTGCATCTAAAAAATGATTGCTAAACATTCAAAATGATCTTTCCCGAAAAATGCGTTTATGGATTTATTTTAATAGACCAGGAAGCCAAATATTTATTATTATACAGAAGTATAAAGAGTTCTTATTTTATTATTATAAAAACTGGTATTTTTCAGGTCATCTGCAAAATTATATTTCTTAATAAAGACGAAAATGTAAATCACAGGAATTTAAAAGTATCAATAAAGCAAAAGAAACCAAAAAAATTAAAATTAATTCACTTATTTTTTCAACGTTGCTTCAAACCAATACTGGTAATAAAAGGCTAAGAAATTTGAGGTTAATATAATACTACTGAAATTCTTATTTATTGTCATATTAATAATTTATTAATTATTTATCCCAAATGTTCATAAACGAAAATAATTTCAAATATGCTCCAAAAACGAACATATAATAAATTATGTCAGAAATAAGAGACGAGAGGGTACCCTTATATTGCATATAACGCCGACAAAAAATCGACGCTTAAAAAATTGAAATCTAACAGCTAATTTATGATTATATTAATATTTATAATGCGTTAATAAATTAAATATATCATAAAGCTATATGATTGGAGTAAGCAATTGCTTCTAGACAAATAAAAATAATTAAAACTGACTGCGTGAATTTTATATGAAAAACACGGGTCCCATTAAAAACCGGTGTAAACTTGATTTTCAAATATCGTCACTCCTTAAGAAAGGTAAAAATGTTTCAAGAACTTGCTGGAAAAAGCACGACGTGTTGCGACTCAGAAGGTTACGGTTTAGAAGTTGTAGTAGAAAAAGCAAGTTCCATACCTCATCCGAAGATAATAACATATAGTTTGACAATGAAATCAAACTTTCTTCTAACTTTGACATATCCGATTTTTTCCAAGATTCTGAAGATTGATTTTTTTTTTCAAAATACTCACCTTTCACTCTTCTTATATTATTTTAATGTTTCTAATGTAGAGTAAGGCTTATCATTACCTACAAAACGTCGCAAAATATCTTTCTCTATTTAAAAGAAAAACTCACTGTAATAGTATTTCTCGATACTAGAAGCAAAGTATATAGAATAGACTTTGAGGACTGATTTTTGATATCTAAAAATGATATCCGCTATTCGTAGTTTCACCAAATAAGCTTTTCCTTCCGAAATATATTCTGATTTACGTTGATATTTTAGAAAGGTATCTAAGATAGTATTGAAAAATTACTAAATTTTGCCATAAATATTTGTTGAAGTAAAAATCAATGACTGATAAAAGAGATCATTTTTTAAGAAAATAATTTATATTTAAGATCTTATACCTCGGAAAAAATTCACTTCAAAAGCTTCTTTTAAATGTCTTTACCGTGCACTTTAATCTCTTCTTATCAATACACAAAATCGTATTTTTCGGCTTCATATGAGTCTGAAAAAGCGAAATGGACTGCATTATAACTCATAAGAACAAATAATTTAAGATTTTATAAAAGCATGAAATTTTATCATAGCGAACTTTGTGAAGGTAATGTTACTTTAGATAAACTCTTTAAACAGAAGCTCCAAATAGTTGCAATTACAGTTCACTAATTACATAAAAAAATTATAAGTAATTGGTTTATTATTCTTTCTTAATTAAAATATTGGGTATAATGATACAAGGGAATCAACAGAGTGAATAAAAGGTAAGTAAATAAAGAAAATCAAAAAATGTTTGTAATCGCAACAGATATAATAAACCGTATCTTTACAGAGGCTGATACATTGCGAGAAAAAAAAAGATCGAACAAAAAATATCATTTATGAAATATACATGGCGCACTTGAAGTTTTACCCCCACGAATCCCTGATAGGAGACTCGTGCAAGGCAACTCCTTCAAGACGCTTCTTTTATTTACAAAGAGAGATACACAACTCGGAAACGCATTGTATTTCTTTATTATAACGGCAGGGCAGCTGTTGCGCTCGCTAAGCAATTTTCATAAACGGTTTGCCGGGCCGAAGCTATGTGTGTGTACGTGTATGAGAAATTTTGGCACGCGCTTGCTTATTTTTCTTTTTATCGATAAAATTGTACAATTCATTTAACGGTGCATTGAAGGAAGGAGTTAAGTTAAGGAAGGAGCGGCCTTCGCGAAAAAATATTCTTCGATTAAAAATATAGTTATCGCGTGTGTGTATATACGTATACATAGCATTAAGTGTGTACATAGTATTAAGCGGAGAGTCAACCGGCAGGGACAGAACCCGTGGCTTAAAGCATTTTGTGGAATTAGCAATTGTATCATCGCTCACTCTATATATTTCTTAACGCGCATGTGTTTCGACCTTTGTTTGTGTTTATAATTTTCTGGTTTATAAATGCAAATCGTTGTCGAATAAAATTGCCTAGCTTTACGACAATTGTTGCATAAACACGAAGAATTGTTTTCTGCTTCTTTTATCTTCAATATCAATATGCTAGGTGTGTTAGCTTGTAATAAAACTTCATAATAATAATAGTAATAATAATATAATATAATAATAATAATTGCTACAATGCTTCAACGCAATCATTTCACAACTTTATTTACATTTCCATTTACCTGCTCAGGTTTTAACTTTCATAAGACAAGCGCAAGTGTATTTGCCTTTTTCTTTGCGGCAAGATCATTTAGAGACAGCGGAGTTTTTTTTCTATAAGTATATAATACGTACAATAATGCTTCCGCGGTCATTTTGGCTGTCTTTATCTGAGCTTGGCGCAAAAGTAAAAAACCTGTTTTATAACGAATTAAGAAAATAAAACAAGTAATTAAGTACATCGAATATCAACGATTCATATATATCATATGTGTATATATAAGTACCGTCATAAGTACTCAGCTTTTATGTAATTCTTTTGTTCCTTGTGCTTGGCGACGTTGCTCTAGCTTAGTATTTTTCGATTTTTTCGGGACGGACGAAAGGCGAATGTGTTTTAACTATCGAGCCCTCAGCCTTAGCCAAACTCCGTCGCGTTTGACGAACGCTATTGTGGTTTTTCATAAATGCTTCTTTTCTGTCTAATTTACGTACGATCGTGCAAAATGCATAATCTCAGTTATTTGACAATCGTTTCGCATAATTGCACCGCATATAAAAGTAAAATTTTCGTTTTCTCTTCTCATTTTTATTTTCAGTTTGTTTTTTTTTTTATTCTGTATTCAATCTTAGTTTGAAATGACATTTTGCATTAACGGCGAGGTAATTTAAGAATCTATTGTTTTGAAATAAAACATATTTTTTTCTGTAAAAAAAGGGGGAAACGATCAACTTGCTGTAAGCGACATGATATAAAAATAATCTAACCGAAGTAAAAAACAGAGATGTGCGATCAAGTATACTTAATAAGAGATAATGCATAGGTTCTCTTTTTTTTAAGTTTATCAATCTGAAAGATCTATTTTTCATTCAAAGAGAGTGTAAAAGAAACGGTACTTTGTTGCCGCTCAATCTGAATAAATTTTTTGTATCTCTGTATTTTTTGAATCTTACTTTCTTTTTCGTACATTGTGAAAGTGTAAAATACTAAGTACATAAATTTGCTTCAAAGTTGATTTCCTAGCTTAATAAATTTTATCAGAATGTTATGACACGACTACAAAATTTTCTTTTTTATGTACAAAATTAATAAACTAATGTAAAATTCGGTAATGTGCGATACCAGTAAATCAATTGATTTTTAAAATTAACTTTTTTGTTTGATGTATAACGATATTATAAATACTTCTTTATTCATTATTGCTAAAAAATAACTTAATTTATCTAAGCTTTATACTTTAAATAAGTTAAAAGAAAAAGATGTATTCGCTTTAAAAACGCCTGACTTTGAATTCCAATCGATTTCAAATGCTCTCATTTCTAATGTTCGTTCAAGAACTCTACGCGTAAAATCGAAAAATCGATTACAAGTCGAGCTCCGATCACCGAGAATCGCGTCCCCAAGGCCCCACCCATTCAATCTACTCGCAAGAACTACACAAAAATTTTATTTTGATATTTGCAGTCATTACCGTTTATGGTTTATATATATGCATCTCGAGAAGGTTATGTTTAATAATAGACAACAATAGTGTGATAAGACATCATACTTATCTCGTTCTACGGTCAACATCTACTCGCTACAATAATGATACCGTGCGGAGCTCTCGCCAATTAGACAACGACCGAACATTTTTTAATTTTTCGGAGTGTAACTAAATATATACGTTGCTACTCATTTTATTTAATTCTTATTTTTCCATTCAAAGGCATGTTATAGTACTTGAAACTGGTTCTTTAAATTCTGTTGGAATTTAATTGTAATATTAAAAATTTTGAGTTTATGAAAATTTAACATTTGTTTATTTGTTTGTTAAAAAGAAAAAATTATCTTGAATTTTTTTGTCGAAATAAAATCAAACTTTGTACTCCGACTTGTTTTGTTTTAATAGCCTAATGAATTCCGGGGTTTGCCAATCAAACGACAAGACGACTATTTCGTTCTTATTTTTTACTTCTTTCGATTTTTTGTACAATTGTTGCAACCCCGTGAATTGTAAGTACTGACCCATTCAGCATATCACAGATCTTGTCCGATATTCAACAAATATTTTTCATACTTTATGCGCATCATCTATCGTTCTTTTTTTCTCACTAACGCTTTTTTTAATTTTTTGTTTTAGCTTAAGGAAAATCGATTCCTTATAATATTATTTATTTTATACTTTTGCCGTATAGCTTAAACGTTATTAGAGTTGGTGCAATAAAAGTTCATCGGTGCGTGTAAATTTTGCGCATCATGCAAAGAACGACGATAACCGCTCGGCTCTCGAGCCTAAGTAGACTATTTTTTTAATTTTTATTGCAGCTTAGAAGTATCTTTGCTAGGTTTGTGGCAATATTTCTTATTCGAGTTCTCGTTATAAACGAGAACCACCACGGCATCAGTTTTGTCTCTGCGAATTCTTAGAGCTGGGACTCACCAAAGTAAAATTTTTCAAATAGACGCAAACAATATGTACATAAATCCACTTAAATGGCACTCTTCCTTCATTTCTCACCACTTCTCTCCAAAAATTTACAAGAATTATAATACTATATATGTATAAATTACACAGAAATTATGCCAATATATCGTTACACCACCGGTAACCTAAACTTTTTACAAATGTAACAAGTTTGTATATGCTCTCGTTCTTGCACACAATATATACTCGAGAATCCCAGTTATAAATTTGGAAAAACGAAACTGATGTCGTCATAGTAACTTTGTTTCTTATTTCTTTTGAGCATCATAAACTTCGTTTTTTCTTTTTCTTAATAATCAATTCTTTTTTAAGCCGCTTATCGATTATTTCCGTTCTATTCGAGCCGACGACGAAACTCGTGTTGTGAATGAGTAAGTTTCACGCCGAGAAGCACCTTGACCTTGCGTAGAAAATATCAAAGCTTCTCTTTTTCTTTCAACTTTATTGCAGATCTTCTCTAGTGATGACTAAAGAGGTTTTCTTGTTGTTTTTAAGAAGCTTCGTCACTATGTGTTGGTGCGGTAGTAGTCAGCGATGCTCTTTTGAAACTCCTCGCGCTACAATTGCACCTGTGAATGTAATAATTGGTAAGTAAATATCAATTGTTCTTGATTGTTTTTACGTAATGTTGTAATGTTTCGACAAGACTAATGATTCTCGTATTTAAAGCTTAACATTATTTCTGATCTAGATCTTTATTATGATATGAAAAATGCACAACAAAGAAGATGTCAAAAGTAATTTCTAAAGAAATGGACTATTCTTTGAAGAGGACTAACCTGAAAAGCTTGCGTAGTATTGGGTACAATGAACGGATTGGTGGTGTTGGAGGCTTGCCTAAGATTGCGCGCTGCAAGCTCGGCCCAATCGGCATCGAACGGATCAGCCGGTCCTGTGCGTGCGGGAGTAGGGTTCATTGCCGAGCCAAGACTCATCGCGCGGGCATGTAGGGGAGGTGCTCGGCGAGGACTAACCGTTGGTGGTACTGCCGTGGCTGTCGCTTGCGTGGTTACACTGCCCAGCCACTGATCCGGTTTTGGCAGATTTGTCGTGGTAGGTACTGCTTGTACCTGTTAGCAGAAATAATATAACATTAAATTTTATTTTGCAAAAAATTCGAATGAGGTAGCGAAAGCTCGATAAGAAATATATACAAAAATTACCGTAAAAACAATGCGTTGTTTTTTAAAATTGAAAAACAAATACAGGTAACAAAAATAGATACAAAAAACGTTTTAAAAAGTCAAGCAGATTATGTTTTGTTCTACAAATAAAACTAACGTTGAACAATCAATATTACGTATCTATTTTACGTAAGCGTTAATAACATTACTCATGTACGGTTATGGTAAATAAACCAACAGAGCGTGAGATAATTTTATTGTAAAATTTTGCGAAGCGATGCAACTTACTGATTATTTAAAACAAATATCAGTATGGTTTAGTCTCTTCTAAATTTTATCGTCTTAATTCAATACGAAAAAACCAATAAATACTTTTCCATTTAAACTGTAATATTATAAATTTCAACGTACCGCACCAACCGATAGAGGTTGAACTGTCGTCGATGTGGCAGCGGCAGCGGTGGCATCCGTCGTGCTGGAAATCACGGAGGCAGTCGGTATCGGCATAGGCGTGGGCTGCACTGTTGGCGCTGGTGACGTCGAAGCCGACATCAGGCTGCTCGGCGAGTCACCCAGACTCGACAGAGCCTGCTGCTGCATGGGCAGTGGTACCGGCGATCTGTTCAGAATCTGATTGATGCCAACCGTTGGTGCGGTGCTGCTGCTGAGTGAGGAGGTAGACGCGGTGCTGAAAGCCGGACTGGCGGCTGGTGTTTCGAAAAGCGAAGCTATGTTAGGATTGGGAGCCGGCGTACTGTTAACGCTGCTGCGTGTCAGCATTGGACTCAGTGAACACTGGTTTAGGATCGGGGTGAGTCGGTGATCGTTGTTCGTTGAGGATAGTACGCTCGAAGAGCTGTCCTGCCAGCTTACGCCATCGCTGCTCAATGGATTGCTCTCGACGACAGTGTTATTGTTATTGTTGTTGAGATTGACTGTAGTCAGCTCGGCGAAGTTTTGGCCGTTCTGCAGCTTCAGGTCGTCCAGCGAACTACTGTTAGCCACTGAAAATATAGAAAAAAATATTATTTAATATATTTATAATTTACTTTTTAAATTATGATTCGAATAAAAAAACAATGACTTACCACCGGGTAAGGTAGTCGTAGTCGTCGTGGAGCTAAACAACTTCTTGACCACGGTACTGGTGGTTGTTTGGGTGATGATTGGGAAGTCGTCGCTGCTAGAGAGGAGCGAAAGGCCGCGGGCGACCTTCTGGCACATCGCCGACACACTGTCCTGGCCGCTCGGCGATATTTCTGGAATGGGACTCACTGCGGGCAGACAAATTGTATGTAATTAGCTTTAAGAGGTCAACAGAAAAATAAAATGAGATAAAGAGGATTTTTGTGTGAGAGGACAGAATGTGTCGTTACTAAGACTACTGAAAGAACTCATGCTTATATTTACAGGAAACGAACAACCAAGCACGGAGATTCAGTTTTATCGTCGGTCAAGGTAGCATTCATGTTCATTTTGTAAAATTTTTAGCATTTAATTTAAATGAAATTCTCTAATTTAATAAGTAAGATTCAGATCAATGCTTCACAACACCAATACATTCACATTTTAATAAATACAATTTTAATTTCATTTAACTGTAATTTATTTTTGTACTAATGATTCTTATAAATTTTTTAATACATTGAATTCATAAGAAAAATTTTGAATCGTTTTATCAGTTATACTGGTGCTATGCGCAATTAAATTCTTATAAATGAAATTTACACTATTCTCTAATATCTATTAGCAACTAATCTAAATATACATTTATTCTACTAAATCAGTGTTTTCCAATTTACTGGCAAAAATTATACAAAATGATTTAAATGTTTTAGACTTCACAATTTAAATTTTCGTATTTAATTAATAGAGTAGAACTACATAATACTGATAGACATGATCTGGTTTTAAACTGTGTGAATATAAATAGATGAACATAACAAGTGATTGAAGAGATTCTACTTGTATAGTTCAAGAATTGTCTTGCTACTTTAGTAAGGGCAATGAATGAAAGGCATTTAAAAGGGTAAGACATGACAGAACAATGTGTAACAATGTATACTATCATGATTATAGGCAAAAGGAAAATATAGCGACCTTCGTCGTATCCTTCGTATTCTGTTGCCCAAAAAAAAGGAAAAAAATATTTTATTATTTTCCGTGGCTCTCTAAAGTGGTGTTCCAAAATCTTATACTTAATTTGTCAATCATGACATTAAGATAATATTGATATATAAATATATCTTTTCAATTTTGAACGTTTTATTTCTCACTGTTTAAAATATTTATAAAATATATTCGATATTAAATATTTTCTATTTATTATACAAGCGTTTTAAACTGGTTTTAAAGAAAAATAAAACGTTTCTTTTAAATTGCAAATACAGCAATAAAAAAGAATTAAGCTAAAAATATGTAATTACCAGGTGGTTTGACGGGTATCTGATGGGGCAGCGTCTGGGGCATTCGCGAGAGATCCGTGGGCTCGAGGCTGTGGCTGCGTGTGCGCTCGAGGTTACTCGGAAGATCATTCATGCGCAAGCTCAGCTGGCGTTTGAAGGGCGAGGCCTGGTTGAGCTGGTTGAAGCCCCGGAAGGAGCCCTGACGTTCTAGCATCGAAGGCGTTGCATGCGGCCTTTCGATAGCAAACGGATTGTAGACCTGCCGCGCCGGAGGTACATCTATTGCAAAATACAAATTGTTAATCAAACGTACAATTTTTACAAAAAGTTTTATTTTTCTTAAAGGGTAAAATAAATATTTTTAATGTTTTTCAAAAATGATACTAACCAACAGCACGTTCTCGACTGTCCTGCAGTCGTTCCGTAAGACTGGGTTGTCGAAAACTGCCGGTCCTCGTAAATGCCGAAGTTTTCTGATCAAACGTCATCGTTACCCCGCATTCTTTATCTCTGCGCTGCTTTTTCTCTAAACAAGCAGCAAAAGCACAACCAACTGCATGACTCAGTCTTTCTCCCTGTAAGAAAGAAAGGATTGTAAAATAAACTGATATTTTTAACTAAACTATTTTCAGTTTTTGTTAAAATTATGAGAAAATAGAAAATTGGAAAATCATCAATTATGAACCATTTTAATTAAAATTGTAAAGAATGAATATTTTAAAATTAGTATAAGATAGACTCACTGATTCTTTCAAAGCCAAAAATCCATGGCACATCCAACGTTTTGTAGTACCATCTCTACAGATGTAACTGAATCCTTTTTCATGATTTCTATCAGGAGCACAGAAAGACACCTTTTCAATTGTTTGGTCGACAATTAGCCCTTTTGTTTCATCTTCAACCACTCGAAGACCATCACCAGAAACATGAAGAATTGCTCGGACAGGCCTCCTCTTTGAATTCTAAAAAGTTAAATAATTATAAATAAACTGAATAAAAAATAAAAATTTTCATTCTTTCAGAAGATATGCAATATAAGAATTGTATAAAAAAGTAGTTAAAACTGTTAATAGAATTCTCAGCGTAAAAGAATATACAGTATCCAAAAAGTAGTACAATAAGATACTTACCCTGAGTACTTTCAAAGCTTCCTCGCAAACTTGCATTCCCCTGGAATTGTACACCTCGACACATCCCAAGTACTGAAAGCAAATTTCTGAATGAACTTCTGAGCTTTAGATTGTTGTGTAGACTAAGTACAAAGTTTTCTTTTGTTTAGGAACAGACTGAATTTTGACAGACGTTTAGCTTGTTTGGATAAACTTTTCAAATATTGATATGACATTTTAAGTATACAGTATAACATTATTATCCGTATTTAGTATTTCTTAGCTTATCGAAATTTATTAGAACATTACACAGATTATTGACAGGCTCATAGTCAAGCTAATCATGTTCATACCTATGACTCACTCATGACTAGCAAAGCTCATTAAATGAAAATTTATCAATCATTCTTTTAAAGACTCTTATTTATTCATATTCAACATTATATTTACAAAAACCTTATTAAAAAAAAGCGTCTTATAAACCAAGCAACCATTTTATACGAAAGTCCGACAGCAAAGTACTGAGCACAGGCAAACTATAAAAATGTGAATGTACGTTTTCTCACCTTGACGTGGAAAGTGCAGGTGGACGAGCGCACCGCGCTCTCGTCGGCGTGCCACTGGTGCGGCTTGCTGGACTCCGGCGCCGAGTCTTTTCGCCTGCGAAAGCTGTCTCGAAAGCTTCTCCTGAGCCGGTCCATCCTCTTGCCCGGCGATCTCTCGCGCTTCTGTAACAGCAAACGTTCCCAACTCACGTTAGACACAAGCCATCGTACAACAACCACAAGTGCATGTGCACACGTATACACCCATACACGAGAAAAGTTCGTTTTGCTTATAGGTTAGGTTAGGCTGGATATAATCCAGCGCGCGCGCAAGCGAGCTCGTCTATCAAAATACGAGACGCCGGTCGAACGAGTACGGTGAATATCATACATGTGTGTTAATAAAGTGCGCGCGGCGGAGGTGTTCAAGTACACTAGGAATTAAAAAGCGAGCGCTGCAGACAATGTGGTTTTCATCTGCGGTTGCTGTCGTGCGGTGTCTGTCGATAGATACTTATATATTCTCAGCATCTGTTCTCCACTGTTCTCGACACGCGCGGGAGAGCTCGTGTCGAACTTGTCCTTGCCGGTGTATAAAGCGGCGGTCGAGTGTCTGGTCTAATTCCCTGACAAGAGCAGTGCACGGGGAGGCTGATAGAGAGTGAAGGGGATGCACAAACGTAAGGTAGGTAGATAGTGTATCCATTAGTCATAATGAGTGATTCGTAATAAAACAAACGTTTCATGGAAAATGTAATGAATTGGAAAGGAAAAGCCGAGTTGCATCGAACGCCATTGATCGATCTATGCAACGAACTTTTTTGAATTATAGAAGGAACGCGTTCGATATTTTCGTGTTTTACCGTCGCTACTGGAAATTGAGGGATTCAACGACGAGGCTTGGAATTCGAATCCGCGGCAGCATCCGACTGAAGCCGAACTAAATAATCGCCAAGTTTTGTTTCACAGGTAAGTATACATAGCTGTGTATACCTATATATTTGTAATGGCTATCGGGTAGAGCAAAGGCACGAGAAAAGTGACGTCATATAGTAGGCCACCGGTCTGGCGGTTCGAGCCGCATATATATAGATAGACGTTCTATCTTCGCACCTACGTATATAGCAAGATTCGAGATACACGAGGCTGACCTTGAATCTTTCTACCTGGCGAATCGAACGCCGAGAGAATATTGTCGAATGGCCGTCTCTAGACTCGATTATTTTTGTCATTACTACTTTTTTATGATTCTTTATTATTTGTAGATTATGTTTATATTTGTGAAAGGCTGAAATAATTAATTTATTACGTAGTTGAATAAATATTAGAGAAGGGCATTGATCTATGAATCATTTGTCTTACTCATTCTACGAGCGCTGTTTGCGTTATTGATCAGCACGTTTTTTTCGCCAATCAGCGCGCAAACGGATTTCATTTACCGTTTCTTACATTCGCCCCGGCTCGTTAATTAACCCGACCCCATCTAATAAATCTCATCCTTTTCTTTATATCGTAGGTAAAAAAAATCCCGAGCAACCAACAGTACAAGCCATTCAACCTCAACTCCGGCAAACAAACATCCATCAAAGCATCGGCTCTCGATTCGAATTAATATTCAGCTCCCAGCGGAAAAACTACATCCCCCGCGCAAAACGACTCATCGCTGGAGCCGCAGTTTAGCCTCGTCTCTATCATCCGCATCACACACAGCTCGAAAGTAATCTAAAGTAAGCTGCCCGGGAGTCATTAATCCCCGGCTTCGAGAGGGTTAAGGAAGCCGGGGGGGGGGAGCGAAGACAAAACCGGCGAGCTCACAAGTCGACTGTATATACACACCCCGCAGAGGCCGTATACGTGCGTGACGCGTGTAAAAAAAAAAGAGCGAGGGGAAGTAAAAGGGAGAGAGAGCAGCATCCGAGAGAGAGCTGCTCCTTCCTTGAGCGTGCCCTGTGATCGAATCTTCGGCCGGGTTCCCAAAGGCTCGCTCCTTTCTATACGTATACGTCTGCGCTCACGCATATACCTACACCCTAGTAGTAATATCTCCCCTCTTCTTTGATACGCTCGGCGTCTATGTATATATGTGTCTATATAGGCGCTACCCCATGCAAAGGACGCACACGCTCCTCCGAGCCCTACTATTATTACTCTTCGAGGGAGAGCCCTTTTCGAGCTGGCTCTCTTGCGCTTTGGCTCCCTTTTGTCTGTGTGCTGAAGCGCTCGGGGTGTAACTGTGTACACGTTTATCGTTACCCCATATTCGCGCCCGATCAGACTGACTCGGAATAGCTGAGGAGATATGGCTTGATGCTTATCGCGGACTTGTGCGATGTGGATCTTTATGTGTCTGTTGTGATTTTTTAGTTGCTTGGGGTGATGTCATGCAATAGTAACCATAGTATATAGTGATATTGTCTATTTTGCATTTCCTTGGATTTTAAAGGATTTGAAATGTTCAGCTGTAAATTATTTTTATGCGCATTGCGAGGCGAAGAATTATAATTATATCAGTCGGTCAAGAACTTCAGCTCTAAAAATCTTCCAACGTTACATTGTCATTAAAAACACAATTATCCCAGTGCTCCCAATCCGTCCGTCCGTTTTGCCAGAAATCCAAAAGCGCCAAACCAAACGCAAACACCTAACCCGCAGTCATCTTACAGTTTCGGACCTGCAATTTACTGCTAATTCATTCCGTTCCAATTTTTTCGCTCTTCTCCCGCCGAGCGCACACACATTTTTTAATGACTGAAAAAAAAAAGTGGGGCGTGGTAATCGCGGCCCACATACTCGCCGCGTTATTTACACAGACAAATAGCTGCAGACACGCGGCCGTGAACACTTTTGGGAAAAACTCGCGCGCGCTCGTCTTTAAGAATCGCCGATTGTAATTGCGAGAGCAGCATTGTAACAAGCCAAGGGACGTTCCGGTTAGTTGACTTCTCCGCGCGTATACTTATACAATGCCGTTCCCATTTTTTTTCCTACACCCATTGTCAGCGCGCCTACAGATATTCACTGGCACAATGTGTGTATTTACGATTACGGGCGTGAAATGTATTAACTGGAGGTGGGCTTACGTAAAGCAGCTGCAGCGACGTTTTTCCGCGGGTCGCGTATGTATATAATTAACTCGATTTATTCCTGCCTCTCTGTAATAGTGTCACGAAATTCGAAGAAGACGCTATCTGGAAAATTGCCGGCTGAGAGATCGGGTCAGTTGCTGTGAGAATAGGAGCAGCCGCGAATGAAGCGCTGAGAAGTTTTTTTTTGACGTTCAGTGTGTTAAGGTTCCCGTGCGTGACACACGGCGCGAGGAGCGATTTGATGAAATGTCAAGGTGCGCGAGCCCGTATGGCCTATTTTTGAAAATAGCATAATTATCAAAATTTATGGACTTTGGAGAGTTTAAGGCTGGATTTGTTAGCGTTGCATGCGGCTGTTTTATTTGCGGGAGGCTCGTAATTTTGGCAAATTTCGAGATAGATTTATACTGTGCTGAGTTTACGGCTTATAGTAATAATTTTACTGAAATACATTTGGCTAAAACGCGCGTGTTAAATTTCATTCGCGGGGCGCGCTAATGTGACGTATTACATGCATAAACCCTTGCGAGCCGTCTCTGGCATCAAAAACAGATTATAATTTAAAAGCGTGATATATAAAACGATTTACATTTCACGATGAACGCTTAAGCTAGTCTCATATTTATATCGATTTTCAATTATCTTTCAACACAATACATAAATTATAACGATTTTATAACAAAAATTCATTAAAAAACCGTAACCAATCAGCCACGAAAAAGCAGACAATCACCGCGCATTTCCCTCACCCCAGCCTCAAAAAAGCCTGACCTCTCCACACTACAAACCGACCAGCTGGTTCTCGCGGCATACGGCTGCTTTCCAACCATCTGGTTTCCGCCTCCAGTATATCCCACTCCTCCATACAAGACTCCAAGCATCGCGACAGAAAGAAAAAGACACTTTACAAAAATCGTATACACAAGAGCCGACGATCCTCCAGCCACGCTAATGGCTTAAACGTGCGAAAGTAAGCGGCTCGCAATCGGATTACACTCATCAGCGGTGCTCGGTGCACCGCGCGATATGCGCGCGCGCCTCTCTAGCCCCGGCGGCGCGCTTAATCGCTTAATGAAATTACTCAATTCAGAGCCGGCACGCGCGCGTCTATATGCGTGTATAGTCTACAAAGCGGATTTATAAAATCAGGGGCGATAAAAACGGAGCCGCTCGATTGAGCGCGACGATGGGTCATTCGGGCGCGAGTGTAATTCATGAGCGTCTGCGGATGGCTGATGGAGATGAGAGACGGTACTTGAGCTGGGTTAAGTTGCTTTGCTTTCTGAATTAGGCTGCTCGAGAGGTTTTTAGCTAATGGGCGGTTATTAGGATGGATACAGGTTTAAGTGATGGATGGGGATTGTGAAAGCTTTTTCGTTAAAAATAACGTTAAGATTTTTGGTTGCTGTAGTTTCGAACTTTCGCATCATCAGGAAACTATTGAAAAGGTGTTGAAAAATCTGTAACGAGTGTTTGAAATTTCAAGCTCATATTTTATAAAATTATATTGTTGCATGTTAGTGTAGGTAGTTTTTAGTTTCTGATCAGAAGAAAAAAACTACGATAAAAAATTTAATAAGCAATAACGTTAATTGCTGACTCAGAAACTCGATATTGAGCTTTGCTTTAATCCGAGACATTGCGATGTCGACTTTTTTACTGCACTAAGTGGATTAGTTCTATTCTCTCTCTTAATGGTCTTGATGTTGCGATGAGAATTTCATACAGATCAATAAATATAAACTTGAATACATATGTAAATACGAAACGGTTCTGAACAAAACATATATCATTGTACTATTATTTAATTTTACAGCCCAGAATTTATTTCAATTCTATATTGTAAAATTTAAAAAATGTGCATACTACAACAACGACGTTACAACATCGATCTAACAGTAAGAATATAAGAAGTATTATTTTTTCCTAATACATGTATTTACCTATGCACCCGATTACCTACAATAATTACAACCATTCTCCCACACACCCCAGGAAAACTAACCAACCGATCACCCTCATTCCAAACAAAAGCTCACGCCAGATCGCCTCGAAACCATAAAATATGAATGCACCTAACAAAACACTCATTAATTGCCATAACCATCGGCGCGAACCTAACAGGCAGCTCTACCCTAATTGAAACATCGATGCGAAGCTCAGAGCGCTGACTCAGCCAGATAACAACGCCGTCACTCGAACGTGTGTACACTATATATCGGACACTCGGCTGTGTCCGCATATACACACTCAACGGACCTTCTCGCTTTCTTTTTCCGCTTCCAGAAAAGTATGCGCGCTCGACTAACTCCTCTGGAATCCGAAAGCCGCTAGCTATCTCTTTGCATCCGAGCAGAGGACCAATCGGATGAGAGATGGGTATATTTTTCGTTTTATAAGCGGTTGTGCGGATGAAGGGTTATTTTTTTATTGGGGAGTGGCGGGAGTTTGTCGATTTTCTTTTTTTGGGAGTTATAAGAGGTGAGGGGAATGATACTTTGCAGGCGCAATCGTTCGTTTACCCCTAGTTGATGCGGTTATGCGCGAGACCTGTTTTAAGGTATTTCGCGATTTTGTTCTTTTTATGGTATTTTTAATATTTATAGCGATTGCGTGATATCGCTTTACGTAAATGTGACGTTTGTTATTCGGAAATTGTTGTATTGTTTTAATTTTATGTTAATGAGATTTTGCCTTTATTAAATGCGTATTTCTTTTTCGTATCGAAGCAACCTGAAATGTTTTTAATTTAGAACCTTCGAAACGTATGACTCATAATCATGAGATTCGCATAGTATAATATATCTGTGTCTAATACAAAGGCTTAGAGTAAGCAAAAGTTATCAGAATTTTTAATGGTTTAATATTGAATTTTCGAGGTATATATCTAAATTTATTGTAAAAGCTAGACATTGAAAATTAAAACATCCCAGAATTTTGTAGTAGACTTGTTAAAGAAATACAAAAACACGTTTAAAACCATGACACGTTTAAGTGACGTTGCTAAAAAAAATAGCTACGACCACCGTAACACCTATAAAAAGTGAACTAATCCTTCCTAACGCCACAACTATCTCAAAGCAGCAAAGCTCTTGCAGAAACCAAGAAAAACCATTTCGAAACCCCACAACAAAACCATCCTCCACACATCCCAACAAAAAAAACCCCATCTCCCTCTCCCAGCCGACCTTCAAGCATCTCTGGCCACCCATGAACCCCGCGATAATCACAGCGGCATCGCACGCGATTCCCTCAATTATCCTCCTCAATCGCCACTCCAAATGATAGACGCCAGAGCAGCCTCATTGCATACATCCGTTAACGAGGAGTCGGGCTCCCGGAGCAGCCAGCGGCGTCCCTGCATCGACACTCGCGCGCGAAAGTATTACTCGCCACACGCTCTCGGCCTGTATATAATCCTTTCACTCACACGGCTAGCAGCCGCGCGAGTGTAGAGCCATATAGCGGCAGGTGCAACGCGCGCGGGAAAGTTAGTAGCGCTTTTCACGCGCTCCGGCGCTTTTGCGCGCTCGCAGGCTCGAATGGACGTGTAGGATGCGCGTCTTCCTGGCCAGCGGCTGCACAGCGCGCGAATTGTGCAATAGCAGAGCGAAAGTGAGAGAGCGATGTAATAGAGCGCGAGGCTTTGATTTGTGGGAGGCGCGGGGGGCGGCTTAATGAGCGAGTGGGACGCTTTTACGAGCGCGCCGCTGCTGAATGGGGCTCTAACGTTTTGTTCTAGCTGGAAAATCTCATGTTTTTCCGTCGTTTTTCGTTTAAACAACTAATTACGCGCGCGCACGCTGGAGATGGATTTCGGACGCGCGCGGAGCCGCATGCGAAAAAGCCCAAATGTTTTATTCATCGGCGCGTCGCCGAGGAGAAAAAAAAAGAGACACGCGTATCCGGTGACTTTCACATCCCCTTCGATATGCAAACTCGCGCCCCGGCCGAATTAATTCCGTATCCCGCCTCGGCGGACCGTCCGGCGTTTATTCTCGAAAAATCACCATCGCGTCCGACTCTCGCTGATGGCGGCTTTGAAAAAAGCGTATATAGCTGAAAAGGCTAAAGTATCGAGAGTCACACACACACAGACAGATCGAGTGGCTTCCAGTAAATTTCTCTCTCGGAACGCGTCTATATAAAACGGCGCGATCGAGCGCGTATCTCGACGCAAGGTATGCCGGTTAGCCTTGAGTTCGATCCCCTTGCTACTCTCGAGGCTCGCCTGATGTGTCTCTGTGTGAGTGTCTCGTGTGCCTGGCTGTATATATGTGAGCTCGACGCGAGTATAGCTGCGACTTGAGCGGTATATATTCTCCTTCGCTGTGTCTCGATGCACACGCACACATAGGCGGAGCTGTTTGTATGTGACGCGTTTAAAATTTTAATGTGGCTTGGAGAGGTGAGTTTGGTTCGGGTGATTTCGTATGCGGGAAGAGTCCGGGGATATTCTTTGTCAGGCTGGGATTTTTTTCGATGCTGTGTGTTATTCTCGCGGCCGAATGAGTGTGCTCTGCTGTTTGACTAGTTGTAGGCCGCGTTTTTTGGTAATTAGCTTGCGAGTGGCGTGGAACGTAAAGTAGCTTGTTTCGCGCGCGTTTGATGTCCACGTGGATTTTCATAGCGTCAAAGTGATCGTATAAATGTCTGATTCGCTTTTAACGATTAATTACAAAAACTGAAATAGCCAAAAATAAATAACAACCTTAAATAGTTAGCGTTCGCGAACGTAAATAAAAAAAAGAAAAGTAGAGATAGTATATTATAACGAGAAAGATTATTATACTATATATCCAGTACTTAGGAGGAGATCGAGTTTCTGCATCGAGCCCAGAGCGCGCGCTGCGCGACTTCCCGAGAGAAAACGCAGCCAGGGTAGATGACCCACGAGTTTGAGTTCTGCAAAAAAAACCCGTTTGGCTCGTTTTACTAGTAGGAGCAACTTAATACCCGGCCTATGTATACATATATATGCGCCTGCGAGTCCACACAACAACTGTTTTGTTTTGCCACTAAGCACCCAGCGTCCACGTAATGCATGCATATACCTTACGTGCGAAAATACTACGCGGGTTCGCCAAAGAAATTTTGATTCACGCGCCGACGCCGCTCATAAATATTAATATCCAGAAAAAATCAATTAAAATTTTAATTCTTTCCGTAAATTATGCGAGAGCAAAAGATAGAGCCGAGTAATCGATCAAACGATAAAGTGATTCGTTTAGCAAAAATCAGTGCGCAGGAGATAAGATATCCCCGCAGCTGCATAGCGTATCCTACACGATTTGTCTCTATAGCGCACTTCCACAAAACCTGACTCATTACAATTCCAGCAACTCAATTACCAAAACGATCGAGCCTCGCAACAACCCATCGACGACCATAGCCCGCATATCGGTCATTTTGAAAAGCAATTCGCGTTCGCTCATTGCGCAATCGTCGCGCGCGCGCGAGCACAATGCCTTATTTTGCCAATTACCTCCTCGAGCCGGTCATAAGCGAGCGCGATACTTCCGCTACAGCTAACTTTAGCGGCTGACGTAGCGGACCTGTCTTGCTCTCCCACACCTCTACACAACAGGCAGCAGGCTCATTAGCAAAACAACGCTGCCGCCTCTAAATACGTCATTTTTGCCTGCGCGCGTTGTGTAAGCAGCGCGCTCAGGGCAGAGCCGGCTCTCTGTGCTGCTTTTATTTCGCTCGGAAGCTCGCTTCTTGGTAGAGCAGAAGCCGGATGTTTGAGCGCGAGGAGGTAGCTGCGCGTGGTTTTAAGTGCGCTTGCGAAGAGGAGATGCAAATGGTTCGGAGCTAGGAGTGGACGCGAGCGCGCTTTTCTGCGGAATAGGCCAGTCATCGCGGAAGAATTGTGTAATTGCCGATTGCGAATATTCATCGGGGCTTTTTATTTTTGCGGGGAAGGTGCAAGGTTTAAGGCTGCGAGGATGACGAGTGTGGGAACTTTGGAGCTGTGGAGCGGAGGAATTATAATTTTAAAGGAGGAGAAACAAATGGATTCTCACAGTTAATGCTAATGTTATTGTTAAAATATTTATTTTGTAATTGTTCATATATTATGGCCGTATATCTTTTCTGGAAATCAAAAGTTTAAAATAACTATTCTATTTTATCGCGAGTTTCGTTCACACTAGCAAATTCACGAAGAGCACAAAAGCGTTTTCAAAACGTCAAAAGCCCATCTCGTCAAACCAGCCATCAGCTTTAATCACCTCGTCACAAAACCGACGTAATTCCAAATTTAAAAACGCAGCTGCAGCGAAACTTTTATTCCACCAGCAAAGCCGAGCAAAACACCTCCTGCTCCCCCAGTCCATGTTTATTTTATGAATTTCAATCTCCCCAGCCTCGGCCGCCTAAAATACATCGCGGCCCTCCAGCCAGAAGGAATTGGCCACTCCAGCGGAAAGTGCATCAGGCACATATATATAGAGGATGAAAATGCGCGCCCAGGCGCTCATCTCTTTATCGCGGGAGAGAGAGAAAAACACGCGGCACGTGCGCGGAATGATACAGCCGCGCGAAGCCGTATACACTGTGCAGAATTTTATTTCGTAAACACGGACTTTGATTGAAAACGGCGTTGATACCGGCGCGAGATTGTCAATACGAAAGCGGGGCTTCGATTACGCGCGAGCTTGATCACAGGGTGGCTGTTATTTTGTTCTTTTTCGCCTGGGCGTGGATTTTTTTGGTAGTTTTCTGGTGTTTTCGGCTGGGAAATTGAGTTACACGCGCGGAGATAACCGGATTTTTGACGTTGCTGTGGAATGGAATTTGATATTTTTTTTTCTTTTTTTTGACGCAGTGTACCTTTTGCCGCACTGCAAGTTTCCACCGATAAGAATTAATAGTTTTAATTAATCACTCCTCTCCGCGTACCGACTGACTCACCGACTTACGTGAATCTAATATTTTCCCGGAACTTTACATCGAGCCTCGCAGAGTCGCTGCCAAACTACGCTAACTTTCCTCCACCCAGCGCCGATTCCAAACCCCGGCTAACCAGCTAAACCCAAACTTTGACAACAACCGCTCCAGTAGTACAAACTTTATCAATCGATCCCGCCTTGTGTACTCGTGGCGCTGCCGCAAACAACAAAACTCTCCGAGAGTCGCGTAAATTTTTCCTCCGCGGAGCTGGAAGCTTCATCTGTATATACGAGAGAGGAGGAAAAAATGTTAGGAGACAGAGGAGAGGAAATGAATTTCCGAGACAGCTGCGAATCCCGGAGGCATCGCGCGGGATTAGGAGCAGCACGTGCGCCTAGCCGGCAGCCGTATTGAATTTTTCCTTTTTCCCAGAAGAGCGAGAACAGCTGCTTTGCTCTCGTGCGAGGAAAAGATATCGATGTGGCCCTCGCCGCTTATTTAAATAGGGAGGTTTGGGGGATGTAGGAGGTGGGTGAGCGAGTTGGATGGTTTTTAGAGTTTTGTGGAAAGTTGGTAGTGGAATTTGGTTGGCGAGCGTGCGAGGAGTTTAGTGGTCGGATATGGTTTGATTGGATGTGCGTCAGAAGTGAGCTGGCTTCGGGAAGCGGATAGATTTGCATTTCGTTCGAATGTTTGAATAATATATGTGTGACTGTGGTTCGTTTTTCGTGTTTTTGTTGAATTGACGTTTTGGTGTTTAAAGGTGTGCCCGAGATCGGAGGATACGAGTTGAAATTTAAGACTTAGCTAATTCTTCTGAATGTCAATATAATTGTAGTCGTCGCATTAAGATAATTTATATTCTTTTTTTCTGCAAACTAATCAAACGTATGAGTTATATTAAAAGCTCGAGAACTGCAGGATCAGGAGTGGACTTATCCTCTCCTCCTTCTTTCATTGTGCATTTTATATTAATAGTAATGAAACTGCGTATTTCAAAGCAAAGGATTCAGCAAATATTAATTATTTCTTACAGCATACTTATTTTTAATTATTTAATTTTTGTATATCAGGGGTATTATATCTATCGCTTTCCGGCATAACATTCACTCAATAACATCCAAGTTGAATGTTGATAAATAAAAGCAATTAAAAGAGTATTCTTAGATTTCGATGAACTTGTGAGAAAATCTGGGGAAGTGATTGTTCAAAAATAAACTTATATACACCTCAAGGTGGTGTGATATTTCTATTCCATAACAATTTTCCAATAATTTTATGAATTTTATATGCAAAGAAGTTCCTCAAAATTAACGTAATCTCAAATTTGGAAAATGTATTGAAGCAATTATCTTAAAAAAATTCTGTTTAAACAGTATAAAATTCACTAAATCAACACAAAATCTATCGATAAAATCAGAGAAACATATCTTTCGGAATTAATGAATAGAAAATTTGATTGAATCAAATAAGATTTTATCTCAGTGTACAATAAGATTTTATCTCAGTGTACACATTTTGAGTAAGGTAAACGAAGTAAAATGATACGTAATACATTAAACACGTAAACGTTCTCTACTACCACATCCGTGCTCACAGTTATTTTCTAGACTCTAAAACTTGAATAGTTCAATGCCCTATAAGTATACTTTTTCATCATTCAAATTACTATGCTAACGCACTGATTCCCGCTCACTTCCCATGTAATCCCACCAGATAATTTTTAAAACACTAATCAAATAAATCCACGAATACAGCCCTAATAATCCAAACCGTCTCGAATCCCATTTCCCCAACCCCAAAATCTCACCCATCCTCAAAAACTCCCATCGAATTTCCCATTCATCAAGCATCGACTCTCCC
>JAPYZA010004520.1:0-33733 GCA_030522685.1 Eupelmus azureus | reverse complement strand
ATATATGGAGGTTTTGAAAATTTAATCTATGAGCATGACGTGTATTTAAAAAGTCTGTAAATCGATTGCTTTTCTTATAATGTGAAAAGAAATATGTTGCTTCTGCATATATGACGAAACAGATTTCTATAACGTTTATCATCTCATCAGTATATAAAAATTTTGTTTTTTCCACAAGTTATGTGTACAAATAGATATATGATTTCTTACGTAAAAGATACGTTTTAATGTTAAAATTAATAAATTTCCTCTTCTAATTTTTAGTCGATGAAGGAAAAGGCGGGCCAGCTCGTACGTAAGTACATGAGTCCAGAAAAAATAGAAATGGTATCGAATCTTGTTCAAAATGGTATTGATACCTACTTTCCGGGACGTGAGGCAGAACCAACGGCAAATCCCGTGGAAAATGAAACTAAGTAATTAGAGAAATTAAAGTTTTAATGATACTTTAAGAATTTCACGAGTAGTTCACACATGTCATTAACGATATTTATTTTACGATTATTTAAAACATACATAATTTCAACTTATTTATTTGATTGTTATAAATCAATCGTATCAATAAATTTGCTTATTAGATTTATTAATTATAAAGAAATAAGACTGAATATATAATTGTAAGAATTTATTATTTGTAAGCGATAAGCTGCTTAGTAAATATCAATAAATCAAATTTTTACATAAATATATCTACATAATGTTTCTATATTTTTCCTGTCAAAACTCTCCAGAAAGTTAACATTTCCTAAATTCTAAATTATATTGTTATTCATGATAAGTCAGAGGAACTTTGACTTCGCTGGTAGCTTTTATTTTTAACCCATCATATTTGTTAAAATAAAAAATAAAACGAAAAATTGTAAATATTAAAGATTAAGTAATTTTACATTTAAACATCATTAAATTATGAATAATTATTTATTTAGTAACTTGGATATATTAAAATCCTAATTTAACTTCTATAGCATCCAAAAGATAGTGTACTGATTCAAACCTTGACCAAAAACATAATTTATACATGTTTAATCTAGAATATAATATGTAACTTTTTACGCATTTTTAAGAGGAATCTCATTCTTTCAATCTCGGTACTCTAAAATCTCTTTATTAATTTTGTTAATCTCTTTGTTAATTTTATAAAAGTAAGAATTATTTATAAGTAAAAAATTAAATAATAAATGAAAAAGATGAGTTTTTCTTGCTTGAAATACTTATAAAATTTGTACAGCCACAATGAAAGAATCAATAAAATTGTGGCATCTTGAAATCTAATCGAGAGACCCCTTCACGATGTTAACCAATCATACTGTGTTGTATGCGCGCTCTGCTGAAGTTTCACCGTACTGAGTTATTATTACCGCGAAACCAGAGAGGTATATACACCACTAAATTTTCTATTTGAAATTTAGAAAACAGTCATGTCAATGGGTATAAAACAGTTGATTTATATTCTAAGTTAGTGACAAATTTATAAAAGATATAGATTTACAATACCCAGATCTACAAAACGTTAATGATGTATATAGTTATATCAATATCATGTGGTTATAATGTATCGACATTGACTTGTTGGATATGCAGACACCATTTTTGTCAAGTGCTGGCAATCGATTAAAACGCACTTGTGAAGCGTGAATATCAATAAAACAGAAAGGAAAGCAATTTGAAATACCATTTATTCATCACAAAATTTTTAAGGGGATATATATAAATCAATTTAGCCAATCACACAATTGAGTAGTTTAAAATATTAAAAAATAATTTGTTATTGCCCTTTTTATTACGATTCTTTACGATCACTGTGTTTATTTTAAATGAGAATACTTTTTACTCATTTTGAGAGGATATATCCCCATTTACTTTGATAAAATGGTTATGAGATGTTTTAGCTTTATTCTTATTTGCTGGTACATAATATCTACGCGCATTTGCAACATTAATTTAAGAATTTGAATCGATAAAGAATTAATTATTGATCTTCTTTTTGCTTTTGTAAAGATGGTACTTATTTACAGCAAACTTAGCTCAAAAAATAAAACCAGTTTGTTTTAATTACTTGAAAGTATGTAACGAAATATTCACATATGTTTCTCTTATTAGGTATATCGCTTTGTTGTGTGATGTTGACATACAATAACTGCAATTCTTTTCCTCTCAGTTTCCACGCAATTTATAGATTTTAATTTAATATTTTTATCATTTCTTGTGAACCGGGCTTCAGTAGATTTAAAATGTGTCGATAAGGATGATTTAGAAAGCTTTTCTGTTATATGTAATAATTTATTTTAGATATGAAATGGTATTTTGGATAAGTTCTTTTTGATTTCACAAGAATAATGATTCAATCAATTTTTTATTTAATCTCGTAAAGTAAACGGTTTACTAAAAATTAATATATTCTCTGCTAAACATGCCAGAATAGCAAGTAAGGAAAAATACATATTTATTACTTTCCAAATTTTACTAGAACTATAGTAAATTTTACTATCATACCACTTTCTCTTTTTGATGCAGCAATAGCCTTTAATTATCAATATACTATAACGAAAACAGTTAAATAGATCTCTTTTTATCTGATGAGTTTTATATACGTATGACTTTATGAGACCCACATTTATATTTGCCATAACTTATCTCAAAATTATAAATAAACATTGATATTTTATTTATTTTATATAATTTCTTTAGTTTGAAAATATGTTAATGTTGAAAATGTATTTAAAATGTTAAATATTAAAACTTCTTTTTTACTTATGCTATTGAACTATGATTATAATTAATACATTAATTGATTCTTAAAAATTAGAGTTACTATTTTTTCCAATAATTCATTTTAATTGCAATATTTCATTCAAAAAAAGGTTTTTTAAAATCGGGGTAGGGAAAATTCTTTCAAACATTTTAATTTTTAATAAGTTTTTTCAAAATTCATTACCAAAATTATGTAAATGGTCTTATTTCACCTTTGAAACTAAGTTTATTAATTTGTATTTAACAGGTTTTTAATTTTTATATAGTATTTGATTTCGTACGTATAATCTGATGAAATTGTATAAGTCATCACTTTTTTAGTTGATATATAGGTGTAGGTTCATTTGTAGAACTTTTCTATTATACTTTATTATGTAAAGCACGTAGACGAAGCTTCTTTATTTGCGTGACTGTTTAAATAGAGAGACCACTCACCTCTTTTACCTCTCTCTTGCCGGTGTATATACTCTGAATTGAAAAAATATTACTTTTAGGCAACAGATTTCGCTATATTCAATATATTGTAGAGCTTACTAGAATAAGTGAGGCATATTTGCAAACATGTTTTTGAATAATTTATTCTACAATTTCTGGTCTACATTTTATCAATTATGAAACCAAATATAAATTAAAAATTTCAATTATGCCATAATTTTTAATTTATTTAAAAGAACGAAGTTTATTTCCTCTTGAGATAATAAACGATCGATGGAAAATAAAATCTCACTCAACAATCATTCGACTTAAAAATACTTAGCAATAAAATCTCAAATTAAAAATATCTTAAAAAAAAGAAAATAAAACTTTAAATAGCGCTATAAACTCAGCAATTGTGTGTGAATCAAGTAGAGTATTTTCCGCAAAGTATTACTAAAACAAAAACTCAATTTAATTAATTCCGAATTTCATACAGTATTTCTAAAACTGCAAACAATAAAGCACCTTTTCATTCTCGCACTTGAAAAAAACATTTCCAATCCCACAAATCCCAGAAATCTCAACACTGCAACTCACGCGGAAGCCGATCAACAGGGAAAATCAAAGCGCCGGCTATCTCCCATATATATATATATCCTCTCCTCTAAAAAAAAAGTCAGCCTCGTGCGCGCAAAGACGAGGTCATTGTCAGTCGCGCGCATCTCTCGGACAGCTGTACATGTATATCCCCCTCTTCTCTTTCTCTCTCGCCCGGGCATATAGTATATCGCTCTCCTCCCCTACCCGCGATATATACATATATATTGCATATACGTCGCGCGACTGCGAGAGCGCGCTTTGAGTCGGTCCGGCTCTCGCGTGGGCCGGTGCTGCAGGCCAGAAGCGCTTCTTCGTTGGAGACGTCGCACACACGGCGAGGAGACGAGCGAAATCTACGCTCACACCATGACGGCGCTATGGATGAGTAGAGGCACAGGTTAGTGAAGATAACGATTTTTTTGGTGACTGTGTGCTGGTGTCATTGCTGCTTCGGAGCAAACTATCAAAATATCCTTGTTAAACTTTTACATTCTTGTTTAACTTAGCCGCGAGTGAACTGTTATTAATTCCGGGGATTACCGATCTCGCGCGCGATTAAAAGTAATTTGCGGTAAAAATAGCCGATTCATAGAGTATGTTAAATAAAAACGTTACCGATTGTTTACGCGTAACTCGTATACAGGCTCATATACGTATCTGCGCATCACTGGTTCCCAAGTGTTTTGATCCTTTTTCCTCATCTCCTTCTCTCTTACTCTCCCGAGCTCGCTGAATCCTCCAAGGCCTTAACCGCGTTCAAGGCCACATATATCGAAGCTATTTGTCAGCTCTGATTTAATATTTATTCTAGCCGCGCGTCAGCCGTAGACGAGGATAATCGCGCGCTGCCGAATTGTCTGCTTCAATTAAACGAGGCGCGATTGACTTTCGGTGTTATTAGAGAGACAGTTAATTATACGCCGGCTGCGTGTTTTTCTCGAGATATCCGAGAGAATCAATAGTGGATTTTTAAAGCTTACCAGGAAACATTCCGGCTCTACCGATTCTCGAAACGTTTCTAGATATGCATTATGACGGGATTCCGAAAACGTTTCGAAACGGCCCCGCCGATAGCCAGTGTCGTACAACGCTGTTTATCGGTAACCGAAAAAAAAAGAATAATAAACATGTATAAAACAGAAACGAGTTCTTCTCGGCCTATCCGAAACCAAAATAACGAACGAGCGCAGCCACAATGTATAGAATCAATCGTAATACCCAGAGAGCGTGTCCCCGGGTTTTCCCACTTTCTCGCAATCGTAGCCGCTTGTATAGACAAATATACACATTGTGTACTTAGCGCTGACTAAGTCACGCGCGCTCGAAATATCCCGGTCATTAACGAGTGCGTGTACAAAACTAATTGTCATTGGGCGAGAACAGGATGGATACTGCTGGCTGTGCTGGTGGCCTTAGCTGCTTGCGGCGCCGAGGCCGACGTCAACTACACCTATCAGGATGAGATCGACGACTTTGTGCCCTACGAGGGCGAGAGGTTCAGCATCTTCGATTGGAATCTGCTGAGGGTAAAGATCGAATTTTACGAGCGAGTTGGTTTTTGACAGTTTTTATGTATAATGTTCGTTTTGTGTGTAGAATATGGCGAAATCGCAGAAGGGAAACCTGCTGATATCGCCGATCTCGCTGAAGCTGGCGCTGGTTCTGCTGTACGAGGGCGCCCAGGGTGAGACAGCCCAGGAGCTGGCGACCGTCATGCACCTGCCGGTTGGCAGATCGGCGACGCGCGACAAGTTCACCGCTATCTTAAAGTCTTTGCAGGTAGGATTAAGAGGCTGATTGCTTTAATGACTCATTTGGAACAATAGTTAGTTGAATAAATAATGAATCAACGAAAGTAGAATTTTGGTTGAATTATAAGTTCTCAGAAGACATAAAATTGTCATTGTTAAATATAAACGAAATGTTTCTGATTCAAGGTTCCAAATCCCGAGTACACACTAAACATCGGCAGTCGAATCTACGTGGACTCGAGCATAGTGCCACGGCAGCGCTACGGAGCCATAGCCCAATCGTTTTACAACACTGAAGTCGTAAATGCTAATTTTTCAGACGCTCGCTCCTCAGCAGACACCATTAATAACTTTGTAAACAATGTCACGAACGGACGCATACGGAATCTCGTGAGTGCCGGTAAGAACGATCGATTTCTGTGTGTATATACTTAGAGCGTCCCGGAGATCGGCAAAAAATCTTATCGCTGTTTTTGTTGTTCAATATTAGACGATGCGCTGAAAGACAGTATGATGCTGATAATCAACGCGATGTTCTTCAAAGGAACTTGGTTCCGCCAACCGTTTTCCATTAATCAAACGAGGATCGACAAGTTTAATCTGGTGGATGGGAAAAATTTCGTTCAGGTTCCTTACATGAGGTCCACTCACAAATTTTATTATGTCTATGCGCCCGAGTTGAATGCGAAGATTCTTCGGCTTCGTTATGCAGTAAGTTTGAATAACGTAAAAAAGAGAATGTGGTGTGATTGTTCAGTAGAATAATGAGGCTTGTGTGATAATCGTTTAATTTTTTTTTGTAAAGGGACACAAATTCTCGATGTTTATAATTCTGCCGGACGGGCCAGGAAAGCTGGACGAACTCACGAAGAAAATCAGTCAGTTTCTTATTAATAGAAACGTTTGGTTGATGCAAGAAGTACCGGTCGACGTAATGATTCCGAAATTCAAAATTGAATTTACTAGTCATTTAGAAAACCACCTCCGAGAGGTAATTTTATCATCATGCAGTTCATCAATAGTTAATACTATGGTCATATAGGGCTATAATTATTCAATATTCATAATTCTAATTTTTTAAAAAATATTTTTAGTTGGGCATCCGTGATATTTTCGATGACACGGCTACCTTGACGGGCATACTTCGTTCAAAATCGACCTCGAGACGGTTGGTTGTGACCGACGTACTTCAAAAAGCTGGAATTGAAGTAAATGAACGCGGCACTGTGGCTTATGCTGCTTCAGGTAAATTATCCATATGACAAATTAGAAAAAATTGTGCGAAAAAAATTGTTTATCGGTTGGCAATTAAGTATATTTGTTTAGTGAATTTACTCATTGAATTAGTGTCAAAATTATTCATTACTTTTGTTCACACGTCTGCACTGATGAAAGCATATTTTTCGATGCATTTAAAAAGGCTCGTTTACGGATTGCAGAATTTAAACAATAGTGAAAATTATCTGTAATTACCGATTCTGTATAATAACGTGAGTGTTTCCTTTGAACGCAGCGTAAGCACTAATCGTAAATCATCCCAAATTACTAGCACAAACGATCATCGTAGAAACTATTACAAAGCACCTACTTAAATTCACAAATGGTAAGCATCATCTTTTTTAATAACGGATATTTTCACCTCACATTTCAACTATCTAAAAACCATTAACCGAGCATAAAAATATGTTTTCATCTCAAGTAAAAATTAAAAACTGCACCAGACGTATTTTCCAAATAGCACAACTATCCGTTAAAAAACCAATCCGATAAACCACAATAATACCAAACTAGGTAACATATAAGGAAACTCGCGTGATTCCAAAGCAAAGAGAAACAAAAAAGTCGAATAAAACACTAAAAATCTGCAGAAATCGAAATCGGCAACAAAGTGAACGACGAGACCTTCCACGCGACTCATCCGTTCATGTTCTACATCGAGGACGAGACGAGCGGCACCATCCTGTACATGGGCATCGTTAATAATCCGCTCGACGAAACCGGAGTGGACGATCCGGTAATGCCGACGAGGTTCGGCGAGAACGAGACCGCAGCCGGCGTCCGTAAGTGTTTGATAAACCGCAGACTCTATTAACTATATATATATACACACTGTTTTTCGCGCGTCTATTTTGAAAGATCCTCTTGACGTTAATCAATTTACATGTGTAAGTCGATAATGGAAAAAAAGGACAAGAGCCGCTATCCGCCGGAGCATCGATGTTCGGAGAAGTGTATTTTGAGGAAATTGATCGAATAATAAAAACAGCCGTTCGATTCTCGTAATACGCTCGATAAGATCGGTATATAAGAGAAGTAAAAAAGTAACAGTCCTCCATCGAGAGCGTCGAGAACGAGTCTTCAGGGAGGTACACCACAACTGGTCCATAAACGCGAATATACATTCAATTTATATATTTACGTCGAGGCTCGCGCGCACTTCTCTTTGTATATACGTCACGTTACATACTATACCGTAGCCACAGGCGTATATGCGCGGCTTCGGGAGGAGACGCACGCGAAGAAGAAGAAGGAGGAGGGGAGAAGGAACGAGTCATCGATAGATTAGAGTCTCGGATCGCGACACACAAGCTTTTTCTCTTGCCGCGCTTCTTTTCGCATCCAGTCGTCGCAGAAAGCTCGCGGTCTGCGCGCGCTGTTTTTTTGACTCCGCGAGTATCTTGAGATTATCCTTTTTTTTTTACGGTTGCTGGTGGAGTTGGGAGAGATGGCGTCGGGATTGATCTGCGCCTTGATTGTCGGCTGCGTCTTTGGCGGTATGGTATTAGTTTCTGAGATTTGCTGTGTATGAGAGTGGTGTGTTTAGAACGGCTGTTATTTGTTTTGACAAATAGTAGAGCGTGGACTGATATTGTTCTAGTTTATTTTGTGATTGATTGCCCGATAATTTTGTTGAGATTCTGTAATTATGTCTAGAATTTTTTTCTTACACACATGCTTTCGCTGTTCTCCTCTTGCTTAAGGCTAGATTGCATAATTTTATGGCTGTATTTACATTTTCTTGATTAGATTAGTTTTTTAATGGCTCTATGAAAAACGTCGTATAACACCTAATTATTTGGGACATGAGACATTCTATTTCAGTATAACGAAAGTGAATGACTAGCCATGAGTAATACACTTTTAAATTAATAAAAATGAATAACCAATTATAATTAACATATTTTATTAAATTAAATTAACATACTATATTAAATTTCATTTATTTTTTCTAAAAAAATATAAAGTAGAACACTTTCAGTATATAAAATATTCATTCATCAAATTTTTATGTATAGCATAAAAAGACTATTTTCTATTCATAAAAATAATTTTGAAAACATTTTTGCAGAAGTTATAACTGTATATATACGAAATTACTATTCTTAGTCTCTAAAAGAAAAACTACGAAATTACTACATATTTTATGGTATATTAAACACAAAATTATATTAAGTTAGTAGAGCTGCAAATTATAATAATTAAGTTATAAAATAAATTTATAATAATTTAATAAAGATGCCAAAGGTTAAGAAAACATATAAAATTATAATAAATGTTATTGGGTTACATATTAAAATTTTTTGTAAAATAGGATATAACATTTTGGGTTTTTCCCGTCTGTGAAGATTGTATATAATAGTATACTACGAAACATTTTCTAGGAAACATTTGTAAATTTGTAATTCTTCTCTCAATTTAATTAGTGTCTTAAAGTAATTTACGGCTTGTAATTATTAAATCGTTTTATATAAATTTTTGTTTTTCTCAACAAATTCTTGATATCGATATTTATATTAAACAAAAAGTTTATGTTACATATCATAAGCTGCATGCACAGGTGTGCAATGTAGAATTTAAATAGTTAACTGTAAAAGTTCCATCAGTGAATAAATTATAATAGTAAGTGTATACAAATTTCCTTTGATTCACGAAGTATCAAAAACATTTTTTATTTGGAATCGTTCAAATTTACCAATTGATTATTAATGTATTCAAATTGCACAGATTACATTCTTATTTCTTAAAATGCTAATCCACAATTATTACAGGTTACCAGATACGCAAATTCATCATCGGAAATTTATTAATTCGTTGATTAAACAAGTGTTCGAGAGTTAAGCATATATTATTTCAAAAAAGAAAAAATATCCGACAATTGATCAAATATTAAAAATGACCTTGATTGATTAATTTACAGATTGAGATTTTTATTCCAATTTTGTATACGGAAAAATGTGATTTATTAAATATTACTATAATATTTTGAAAAAATAAGAAAAACTCATAGACTAAAATTAATGACTATATTTTATAGTATAATTTATTAATATATTAATTTTTTCTATTCTACAAATTGATCATATATTTTCAGAAAATTTTTCGCTTTCTACTTACATCGATTCAACAATATTTCTCCAATTCTCTTAATTATCTTATATCTATATAAAATCTATTCCTTAATACTAATATCAAACTCACTCGTTATTCCAGCTGGTCCAGCTCTCGGAATCAGCACAGACGAGCGCCAAAACTTCTTCAACATCGAGCTCTTGCAAGTAAGTCTCCCAACCACAATAAAACCACCAGCCAAATCAAGCACAAACTTAACGATCCTTCATTTCCCCAGAAGCTAAACGAGGCTCACCCGGGCAATGTGATCGTCGGCACCTCGAGTATAAAGCAGGCACTGATGGTCCTGGTTGAAGCGGCGGCCGGCCAGACTCGCCAGCAAATTGTGTCCGCACTGCGGCTGCCCAACGATCCCAACGAAGTCAGAGTCATAGCTGGCAATTCCGTCGCACCTTTCAAGGTAGCCTAATGGTCTATATACACACGCGCCTCCTCTGTCTGTTCGCACGCGATACGTGAAACAATAGGCGAATCGGTCACGATTCTCGTGCTGCATGTTGATCGCGAGAGTTGTTGGGTACCATGTTAGTGAGAGTTGGGAAGCGGTAGTAGGTTTTCACCATGTTGCGCTGGTAATTGTTTTTTGGAAGCTCTTGTGCGGTGTTATTGAATAGGATGATTGGTAATTATTGATGAATCATGTTTTTTTTTCGTTGTAAACGTTTAATATAATATTCAAGGTGGAAGGTTGTATCATGTTTTTAATTAAGGTATTCAAGACACTAGCAAAATATTAAGTTGAGTGGTTAGGAGGAAAAAGTATTGTTCTCTAATGATCCTTAGAATCGTATCTCTCAAGATCTATGTTTGAATGCTTTGAAAAAAACGATATATTACAAAGTAAAAAACAAGCTTGTAGGCTGTTAACTTTTTTACCTACTATATAACAGACCGCCAAATGACAGTTAATTTAGTAAATCTGTTAAACAGTTTTAAGTAAATTTTTTAAATTAATGTAATTTGTACAAAAGAAATGGAATTATTCCCAATAAATTAATATCATAATACGCTATTATTAATTAATATTTATTAGAATGTGCGATTAACGTAAATTTTGAATAATTAAAAATAATCTAAACATAAACAATATTTGGATCATAGCAATATCGACATAATATTAAATAACAATCAGTCAACACTCACCTACCGATTTTTCAGGATCAAAAAAGCGGAACCGAACTGGCATCGGCCTTAAAATTATGGCTCGCAAAGGACACGCCGATTCATAAAAATTACACGGACATTCTGCAGCGCTTCTACAGAGGCGAGCTCCAGTCAATCAACCTTGCCGACGTCGTAGGCACCTCAAAAACCGTTAACGATTGGGTATCGAAATGTACGCACGGCCACATTAATTCGATCATCGATCCAGGTAAGAGCGAGAGCTTCGGTCGAACAATAGGCCGTCTATGATAATTTCAAGCCGACAATATATAATTGAGCCATTGTATTCCCGTAGGCACGCTCGCTCCTGACACTAAGATGCTGATAACTACCGCGGTCTACTTCAAAGGAACCTGGCTGAAATCCTTTGACAAAACGGCCACAAAGCAGAGGTGCTTTAACGATTTTAAGCGTGGTAACTGTCAGCTCCAGGTGCCCCTTATGGAGAACATTGACGATTACAAGTATGCCTTTGTGCCCTCTCTCGATGCTCAAGTTGTACAGATCCCTTACACGGTTGGTATATTGTTCTTGTATTGGTAATTATTGATCCTTCAGAGATTTAATTTTATTTTTTAACCACTCGTTCTAAATTTGCCTGTCAAATCTTTACAGAATGAATAATCATAAATTCCTTAATTGTAGGGTGAGCGAATATCCATGATCGTGCTCCTGCCCTCAAAAACCGGCGAGCAGGCGCTGAAGGACCTATCGCGAGACTTAGCCTTCACGCCGATATCGTCGATCCTGGCGAGTTTTAGCGAGACCGAGCTTCTCCTGCAGATCCCCAAATTCAAGCTCTCCAACAAAATCGACCTGCGCGGAGCCCTCGAACAGGTGCGTCTTTTCCAATCTCCGATACCGTCAATTTATTTTTATCTTCTATAGCGCTACACGCCGGCAGCGCCTGTCTATTTTTAAATACTGAACCTGCTCGTTTTGTTTTTTCCACTTAGTTGGGAATCCGAGACCTGTTCGACAAGAGCCACGCCAATCTGAGCGCGGCCTTCCCACGCAACGACGCGCAGGTCGGCGCCGTTTTGCATAACGCACAAATCGAAGTGAACGAGGAGGGAACCATTGCCTCAGCTGCCACTGGTAATGCCTCAATTAATATAGACTGAAGAGATTCGGAGTCACTGACTTGCTTTCGGTCGGCTCGATGTGCGGGAGGTTGTTGGGGTAGAGGAGTCTCTACTTTATCGACGTTGTGGTTTTTGATTAGTTTGCTTTTGAAATTTGCTTTTATAGTTCTGTTTAAATTTCTTTTTGTTTTTGAGGATACAGTGTGATTAATTATTGAAATTTCTCGTATTTAATTACAGTTGTAAGAATATAGAGATTAGTTACCGTTATAGTTTTAAAGAGATTTAAGTTTTGCTTCTAAATTGATCAAAGATTTTATGAACTTTCTATAAAAATAACTTATTAATGGTAAATTAGCAAAATTTATTAATTATATTGAATTAAATTTGAGTATTATTATAGTCGGTAAGGTAGATTACTTTACTATGATTGCGATGTTATATTAATTAATATTTATAAAAAATGTTCAAACTTAACTACTGATTTAAATATTAATATCTATCTACTGTATTAATTATAAATATTTAAAGTTTTAATCGATAAATTAGGATTATAGTTTACTTTTACTTTTTTTTAACTTTCAAATATATTTGTTTAGATTGAGTCAAATAATTATATTATAAACTTTTAAACTTAAATCTTTTCAACTAATATTGAGATAAATAATTTAATAACTGTAAATAAATAAAAAAAGACTTAATGAAACGTATTCGAAAATTTCAGGTGTTTCTGTGATACCTCTAATAGGACAGACTACGACGACTTTCCGCGCCGACAGGCCATTTATCTTCTTCCTATTGGACCACTGGACGAACAGCATCTTATTTGTTGGACGATACGTTCAACCTGACGCACCTTTAGCCTACAGCGGTGCCAAGATATTTTAACTCAATGGAATTTAAGACTGGATAAGCTACATGTTCGACTATCGTAATAAACAAAAGTATTTCTAATAAATCTCAATTTAGTAGATACGCTCGAAATCATATTATTTTCTACTATCCCTCCTAGATTATTATTTAAAAAATTATAAAGTACAAGAATAAATTAAGAAAATTGACTTTTCTGACAATCAGAAGTTTGTGAATCTTATCTTTGCCTCAAACCACAAAAGTTTCAAAATTTCCAAAAAAAAACAATAACATAATTTGGATATCGTTTACCCTCGCAACTAACAAACTCGAAAAATAAAGACGAATCGAAAAAAGATGCAAGAGCCACCTGCAGCGCAGGGACGGAAGCGGAACGGAACTTGGACCCGTCACGCGCGATGCCCGCAAAATCAGCCAAGTATCCCATGGATAACGTTACTCACAGTATGACCGGCTACTGTCATACATGTTTATTAACGGTGTTGCTTCACATATACCTCCAGAACCGCCGATCAACAAGGCTGGCTCTCCTACGTCCCATCCACCTCCTAGTTCCATGATAATTACACGGAATCGAAACAATCGTCCCCCGGCTTTCACGTGCATACAGAGCCGAGCCAGCCGGAAAATACGTAATAGCTGGACGCCGTCCGCGTAACCAGGTATTATGCTCTAGATTTCGGCGTAGCCATATTATCCTTAGACGCTATACATATATAGCTACAGAGCGCGGGGCGATCCTCGCTTGCGCGCGCTCGGCCATTCATTCGGCCAGCCGTATTATTACAGCTCATCAGCGAGATTGCGTTGTGCGGTGAAAACCTTGCATCTTGCGAATCGCGTACGCTTATTAGCGTATATATGATGATTCCGAGCGCGGGTTTATTTGACTTGGCTCTCTGCGTTGGATAATGCGTCGTTTCTCCATTAAGCGACCCGGGGGGAAAATGCGACTGCTTTTCGAATTCTTATCGGAGGAAAGCTCCGCGATGCTGGGGTATAATTGAGCAGCGCTTACGAAAACGCGCGGATGAAGGAGCGGAGAAAGATAGAGAAAACAATCGGAGCTAGTCCCTCGAAAACTACCGGCGCAGTGTATAAGGTGAGCGCGAACGATCCGGCGTATCCGATAACGAGCGAAACAATCATCGCTCTCTCGGCGGTATAATCCTCAGCATGCATCGGCTCGAAAATTCCCATGGCTCTCAAAAAAGTCTGCCCCCTACCTAAGCAACAATGACTTCCCATAGCGCTGCATACCTATATACATACATACAGATCTCGCACGCATCTCCGACTGGTTTTTCGAAGCTATGTGGCTTAAATTTCAAGCGCTGCGCGCGGGGCAAAAGCTCGAATTGCGGAAGAAAGGAATGGGAAGAGAAGGAGAGAGAGAGAGAGAGAGAGAGGAAGAAAAGAGACTGGACTCTGGCTGTGTGTTGGCGATTCGCGGAGGGCTATCAAGACTCTCTCTTTCTCCTTCGCCTTGCCGAGTGTAGCGCAGGGCTACAAAGCGGGCGGAGGAGCGGCTTTTATGCTCGCTCGTTCTCTCTCTCTCTCTGCTCTATACGTCCGAGAGAGGAGCGAAGCTAAGAGAGGCTGTGTGTGAGAAATCTCTTCTCTGCGCCGCGCACGCGCATCTCTCTGTTATGTATATATATATATATATATATAGGCTTGCTATATACCTATATACCGGATTAACCTCCGCGGAAGCGCGCTGTTATAGGCGCTCGCGCCTCTCGAATTCCTGCCGGCTCCTTTTTTTCTCTTTTTTCTTTATTATTACGAGCGCGCCGCGAAGAAATTCTTCAGCCAGAGCGCACAGTCGAATCATAGCCACTCGCGCGCTAGCTCACATGCACACACACGTAGATGCGAGAGCGCATATAGGTATAAAAAAGAGCGGCTAGGCGCGCATTTACTAATGACCGAGTGGCACGGATCTTCCTCTCTAATAATCCTCTCTCGCTCCTCTAGCTGCGCGCGATCGTGACTCAATTAGTCTGGGTCGCGCTCGGTTCGAAATTCGGCGCTCGGCGCAGCGACGCTTACGGCAGCAGCAGCTCGGCAAAGAGCGCAGGGGAACCCGAGGGCAAGTGAAAGTCTAGCGCGCGCGGACGACGAGGAGGTGATCGTGCAAAGCAGAGAGCTGAGAGAGCGGCAGCTGCATTGCACGAGCTTTGGCCCCGGCGCTCGATAAAAAAGCCGAATCCAAGCGCCGCGAAGACGACTTTCACGGAAATTATTAATGCGCGCTGATGAGCGTCTGGATGAGATGATGAGTCGATGCTATTGTAAGCGCGAGGTGAGATCGGTAGGAGAGTGTGTATGTACGAGCCGATTGCACGTGCCGGCTACGGTTTGAAGAGAGGAAATTTGCAATTTGATGAAACTCGCCGGAGATGCAATGTCGGATAGGCGGAATAAACGGCGCGTTTATGATAAGCCGCTCGCTGACGTCACAATAGACCGCCGGCTTCCCCCCTACGTTGCGCACACACAGGATATACTCTCCGTGTTCGAGGAAAAAAGCAGCGCCAGCGCTTATTAAACACTCGGCTCGATTTCATCAAACACGATCGCAGGCTCTCCCACAGGCTAAAGTTTCGCGAGGAAAAAATTTCTCTGTCTATATATATATATACATATAAAGCTTAGCGAGCTGGCGCGCGCTTCTGCACACGTGAGTACGTCCCGTTATACCTTGCCGCGAAACTTTGTCGCGCGCGCTCCGAAAAGATAGGGATCGTGCGGGCATACGCCGGCTCGGCGAGACAAAGCGATGCATGCAGGTAGAGGCGCAAGCTGCGACGAGTGCGCAATCTACATTCGAGCATTGGGAGAATCCAATTGCGCCGTTGCTGGTGTAGAGTTGCGTGAACTCGCCCGAGCTTGCCTGTCGACGTGCTTCGTGAGCGAGGTACTTTGGGAATGGCTTGTTGCAGCGAATTTGGAGGTTTGGAGAGTTTAAGTTGGTTTTGTTGATGTTTGATCGGGTTTGAGAGGGGTGAACGGTCGGATAGGTGTTTTGTTGGGTTGCGATCGTTTGTTTTTGATTTTTTGTGTAACTTTAAGTAGAGCCAATTTATCAGGAATTAAAGAGAATAAATTTTGAGAAATAATGAATTATTTTTGCATCAGCAGCTATTTTCGCCGAAGCCTCGAGCTCTAATTGCAGCTCTCGAGCAGCGCTATAAACTCATCATAACTCGAAATGTCAAAGCCCACCTCCAGACGTGCCTAGCGTGTGAAATGCAAGCCCCACTTTTACTCCGCCTCGAAATGTGTTAACAGAACAATTAAGATCCAAAGTCCTCGCATCTCGCTCTCGAAAAGAACGCGCTCAGCTCCACGAAAAGCCAAAAAGTGTGCTACTAGGCACCGTAAAAGCGGTAATAAACCTTCAATTAATTCCGCGGAACGAGTCCGCGATCATTAAGCCGGCATGTAAACGAGATCGTTTGATACACCTCACTTCCTCTGCCGACTCCTCGCTCGCTCGCGCTCTAATTTACTCCGGCCAAAAAATAAAACAGCTCTTTTTGACACGAGCGCGCGGGGCCGCATCCTAATTACCCCCGGGCTGCAGTCGCATGCTAATATATATATATCGAAGCCAGGAAATTTCGCAGCACATCGGAAACTGCCGAGCTGCGCGCGCGTGCACGTACATAAACGCGGAGCGCCGAAATTGCATTGTCAACCGACGCCAGCCGAGGGTAATGGAAATTAGCTATTAACATAACTGGAAGTTACGTTCGGGCTCCCCCGACGCTTAGTCTGCCCGTCTGCGGGCATGTGGATCTGTATAGCTATACCTAGCGTTCCGTTATACCCTAGCTCTCTCGCGTTTGCTCTCTCCCCTATGTGTATAAGCGTTACATGTGTGCGTAACGTTTTTTTCTCTCTCTCTCGCTTGGTTTTTTTTTTCCCCCCGAGTCGTCGACGCCGCGCTGCAGGCACACACAGGCATAGTGGGTATATATACACGCGCATAACTCACCGCGCGCGAGCTAAAAATTTTCAGCAAAGCGTATAGGTAGTCCTCGCGATCTGATTAGGACCGGAGGCGTAAATCGTCCGCGTAGTCTTTTACGGCCTTTTGCGGGAACCGGCCGGATTTTGTAGCTTTTGGGAAGAGGCCCCGAGTCGATATTCTCTCGGGGTTTTCGTGAAATTTATCCTTCGGATTTTTGGGATTCTACACGGCTGCTTGAATAAATGTTTTTATAATTAACAAAAAAAGATTGTTTAATTACTCGCGCGTCTTGTAAGGAAACAAACGCGGAAGCCGAAGGGAAATACCGTTAAAAAAGCGACTCGGTCAATAAAGCATCCGTACTAATAGAAAAGAAACCGACGAAATTCGAATATCACGCGCAGCGGCGATCTATAAATAGAGAAATTTACTCGTTTGATGAACTCGCGCAGATAGGAGGGAAAATTGCGTTACAATTACCGGCCGATTGATTGCCGTATATTGAATGTGATATATTGGCCGAGGCAGCCCCGTGGCGGCTCGTCTGCGCTCGCGAATTACGGCTCCTTCCTTTCCGCGGAAAGGGGCACGTCAGTCAAGTGGCTTTCGGCCTGCCCGGCTGTACGCGCGCCCGAATTAGAGCCGACAAACGGCTGTTTTCTTAGCTTTGATGTTTATTATTCGCAAACAATGTAGACCAATATTGCTCCAACTTTTTTCTCCTCTATACGCCCGCCGAGCCTCGAGCGGATTATAGTTATTTGCTTTGATCACGCGCGGCTTCTTTCTCGGCTCTATCTCTTACTGCGCGCAGACGTTTTTCATTATCTCTTTTTATTATTGGTCTTTTCTTTTTGCTGGATTTTCGTCGGCTTTTTTTCTTTCTTAAATCAGTGAAATAAAAATTGACTTTAATAGAGTTTGAGATTGAAATAAGATTAGAGGTAGCTTGTTAGGATGAGGTCAAAGAATAAGGCCAAATGTATATCTTTGAATGTATCGCTTTTAATCGTTCACTGTCGCTCTTTTTGACAATTTATATTGACAATTCGTCTATTTACAATGGTATTGATATAATGATACAATAATATTAATTAATCATAATTGTACACGGCTACTACAAATATACAGATTTGCATCTTTCTTTACAAAAAGGTATAGTCTACAAAGTCTTTACAATGCTTTACCTAAAATTATGCGCAAATTGGGATACGGGGAAAGATAATTCGAAGGGTTAAGGGAATGGAACCTTGGTGAAAAAAGGTAGCTTCAATTGCTCTTTGTTTCTTGGAAAAAAGTACAAAAGAAAAAAATGGCAATTGATTGTCAAAGAAATTGTTAGTTGTTTTTTCGCCAAGGTTCGACGCGAAAGGATATCGAGTTTTGTTTGGAGAAAAATAGGATGATGTACATGGGAAAAGATGTAAGTACAAAAAATGACAAGAGCGTTGTTACGTATCTGAATAGTAATCGTATAATTGCCTTGCCTTGGTAAATTACTTTAATCACTTTTGTTTTTCTTGTATCCTTCATTCGCTGCTTAATAAAAGAGGGATGAAGAAATTGGCTTTAGGACCACGCATCAAACGCGTTACGGGTTAAGTTGTGTAGATGCGGAAAGCCCCAAGTCTGACTTTAATATTTATTAATATTTTAAGAGGAACATTAATGAATCTTGGTTCATCATCATCATCATCGTTATAAATCTCATCGTCGCTATCGTCATCGTTGTCCGATATTCCATATCATCTAACATCGTCATGATCATTATCACCAACATATCATCATTATCGTTATAAATAAATAGTTACTCATCGAAAATCGCACAATAACAAAACAGTCGTCATTTGTCATACGATACATGGGAACGGGGCTAGCAAGTCAATAAATCCAGTCACAAAGTCACGCGAATATCAGCGAAGCAAAGACTTGGTTAAATGAATGAACGAACTTAATTTCTGAATAATGTACAATACGCGCTTGCTGGCACCGTAACCATTTACATGGTGAGTGTGTGTGGAATCGATCGCTAGTAGCATAATAATGCCGGACTTTGGAATCCGTTGCTGGCGCGCGCCTGGCAATTTATCAAAATCAAGAATCGCCGGCTCTGTCCGTGGTTCGAGAGGTGTGAAATTAATCGATAAAAAAATATACATTATATATATGTATAAAAAAAAGAAGAGAGAGAGAAAATAAATTTCCGCTGACCGCTTGCGAGATCGTCAAAAGTGAAAGCTATCAAAGAAAATAATAATAAATACAAGAAAGAAGGGGTGGCGATTCTCGATTCCTCTCTTGCACCGGTTGGCGCCGAGTACAATTTTCTGGACGGGGCTCGCTGCCTATGTTATACATCGTTCCCTATTTTTCCCTCTCTCGCGCGCGGACCTTGATTTGGACGGGTGTTGTTCGAATGAAACACGAAGCATTCACTCTCATTCTTTTTACTCGGTAGCACTCGAGGGGCTTATTTTTAGGCGCGAAGACGCTACTATCGTCTCCGTCAGACTGTCAATGAACTCCGAGAGAGCAAGAGAGTGAGAAGAGAAAGGCCCCTTAAAGGGAGAGAAAAAAAGGGAGTATCACACTTGGTGTGCCTGCCTGATCGAATCGCACGATTCAATGTTTTACCTCGAGGAAAAATGCCGAGCTTCGCGAAAGCACGAGCGACGAGTCGACGAGATTTCTTTTATTTTTCGGTTTTCGCCCTCTCAAATGCAACTCTATTAGAGTCGATTAGAAAGGACAAGACGCGCTCCCGGAAATTTTTCAGTCGACATTTTGTATAATTTTCATCCGGGCTCGTAAAGAGGGATAGATGAAAATTACAAAAAAATCGGTAGCTAATGAAAATTACCACGGCATTTTCCACTCTCGATAAATCTAAAGTTCGTTATTATAATATAGAAGTTTGCTCGAGTGCGCGTCCTTTTGACGAATACGAATGCGAATTACGAATATATATGAATACAACACAGTCACTTTCTACCCGCGCTCCTTTCTCTTTCGCGTCGAGTGTTTTTAACACCAACATACACACACTCACATCCATGCACATATATTGGACTATACAAAAAACGCATATACGCAAAACAGACGCTCACGCTCTATCTCTCTCTCTTTCTCTCGAACGCGAAAAAGAAATTACTGGAACATGCTGATAATGCGACAGGATCCAATAATCGAATCTTGAGAGCAAATGCTACACTAGTAAATCTTAACCGGTAGTAGTAATTATATGTATAAATCGTAATGTATACTCGAAAATTATAATTATAAAAATAATAATAATTGTAATTAATAAAAAATAATATTAATATAATAATATTAATAATAGAAAATAACAATAATAATAAATTAGTTCTGTACAAAGGCGCTTCGAGCATGATACCTATTTAATAGCTAAACACAGGCGGAGCGCGCGCGAATCCGCCTACACAGCATCCATTTTTTGTTATTTATTCCTTAAGAGTCTAAGAAGTGTCCGGGGCTTTCGCGAGCCGCCGTCTCGGCTGCGCACTTGCTGCTGCTCTTCGTTAACGTCGATTAACGCGCGAGACGGCGCAGAACAGTCACTAGAAGTCAAACAACGCGCTGTGTCTGGCTCAGTCCGTTGAATGGCCGGCTGCGGGGCTAAACTTCCGTGGCGAGCGTCGCGGCCAGCGCCGAGTCGTGTCTGTAGTGGTCGTCGATGACGTAGACGGCGCAGCCGGGCGTTTCCGAGCCCGTCTGTGTCTCGTCGGGCGGCGTCTCCGCTATACAAGTGTTTGGCCTCTTGACGTCCGAGCAGCCGACCACCGAGCAGCAACTGCTGTCCGTCGCCCCCGAGAACAGGGAGGACGACCGCTTCGAGTCCATGAGCTGGTGGCAGGAGGAGCCGATGCTCAGAGAGCCGAGGCCGCACTCCTTCTCCTTCTGGTAGAGGTGCTGGGAGGCCCGGTGGGCCGCCGCTTCCGTGTTCAGCTGCTTCGTCGTCCGCGCTCTCGCCTCCTGGGCGCTCATCACGGGCTCGGCCTTGTAGCCGTCGTGCAGCGAGCCGTCGAACGAGTTGTCGGCCGCGGCCGCCTGGGCAGCGGCTGCCGCCGCGTTGTTCACGCTCTTGGCCTGGCTCCTGTCGCCGGCGAGGCCCTGGGCGCAGCTCGACTGCGCCGTCCACGTGTTCTTGATCATGTGGCTGTCGCCGGCCGGTTGCACGGGGTCCATCGGCGGCGAGAGGAGCGCGCCTGCGCGCTTGCTCATGCTGCTGTGCACAGCGTTGCGCTCGTTCTGCAGGCGCGCCTCCTCGTCGGCCTTGGCCTGCTCGCGCTTCTGTCGTCGCTTCATGCACATGACCGCCAGTGCGGCTACGAGGACAAACGCCGGCACGGCCGTCGAGATGGTCGCTATGACGACGACGTGCTCGGTGGTGAGGGCCGCGTGTCTCGCCTCGGGCGATGCCGCCACAGCCGCGTGTCTGCCTCGGCCGCCTGGGCTGCTGCTGGACGACTGAGCGGGCTGAGCGGCGGACCAGTAGCCGGCCGATCCGGGCTTGGCCAGCGATTCCGTGCAGGTATCTCCTCTCCAGCCGTCGGGACACTCGCAGACGAAGCCGTTCTCATGGTTGCGGCAGGTGCCACCGTGCTGACAGGGCGAGCTCTTGCACTCGTCGTAGTCCTTGCCGGGCTTGGTCAGCGACTCGGCGCAGGTCTCGCCTCTCCAGCCCTCGGTGCACTCGCAGACGAAGCCGTTGACGCGGTTGCGGCAGGTGCCGCCGTGCTGGCAGGGCGAGCTCTTGCACTCGTCGACGTCGACGCTGCAGTCCTTGCCGGAGAAGCCGGGCTTGCAGGTGCACTGGTAGTCGTTGGTGGTGGAGACGCAGGAGCCCCCGTTGGCGCAGGGCTTGGCCAGGCAGTAGTCGACCTTGTCCTGGCAGAGCCGGCCCACAAAGCCGGGCACGCACTGGCAGCGAAATCGGTTGACCAGGTCGACGCAGGTGCCGCCGTTGAGGCAGGGCTCGCCCTGGCAGTCGTCGATGTTGATCTGGCAGCGCTCGCCGCTGAAGCCCGAGGGACAGGTGCACTTGAAGCCGGCGACGAGGTCGGAGCAGGTGCCGCCGTTGGCGCAGGGATTCGAGGCGCACTCGTCGATCTTCTGGTCGCAGTCGGGCCCGGCGAAGCCGGCCGGACAGTGGCAGGTGTAGCCGCGCTCGCTGTCGTCCTCGCAGGTGGCGCCCCGGGCGCAGGGCGCGTCCCGGCAGGACCTCGAGCTGACCTCGCAGTGGCGTCCGCGCCAGCCGGCGGGACAGGCGCAGCGGTACTTGCGGCTGATGGTGGTCTCGTGGCCGTCCTCGGCGACGCTGGACTCGAGGGTGGCGTTGCTGCTGGTCGGGAGGCAGGTGCCCTGGTTGAGGCAGGGCTGCGCCTGGCAGTCGAGGAGCGGAGTCTCGCAGTCGGTGCCGGTGAAGCCGGGGGCGCAGGCGCAGGTGTAGGAGCCCTGGCCGGTGTTGAAGCAGGTGCCGCCGTTGCGGCAGGGCTTGTGGTTGGTGCAGAAGTTGAGGTCCTGGTTGCAGAAGAGGCCGCCCCAGCCCTCGTCGCAGAGGCACTCCCAGGGCTTCTGGCAGCTGCCGTGCAGGCAGCCGGGATAGCGGACGCACTGGTCGCAGAACTGTCCGGTCCAGCCGTTGTGGCAACTGTAACACATCAAGAGGGACGATCGTCACATTAGAATCAGCGTGCGCAGGTGAAAAGAGTTACACAGCCAGACGTCCGAGTCAGGGAGTAGTGTGTGTGTGTATGTATAGGTATATATATATATATATAGGTAACAGGATACATAAAGGGACGAGAGGAGGATGAGGAGGAGATGGGGGGGTACGAGGGGGGAGCCATGCATCGTCATCATCGTCGGGAGCTCGGGGAACACGAGAATTCCGAGCCGTGGCAGGCTTTGAAAGAGCGCGCGCGCGCGAGCGAGCGAGCGCTCGGGCAAGAGAAAGAGGAAGAACGTCGGAGGAGGAGGAGGAGAGGACCGAGAAAAAGGAGAAAAGCAGCAGCGCAGCAGCAGCAGCAGCAGCGGCAGCGGCAGCGCACCGGGTGCGGCGGATACGCGAGCGAGCGAGCGAGAGAGAGCTAGTCTCCTGCTTGCCGGGATATAAAGCGAGAGGAGAGAGAGAGAGAGAGAGAGACTCGGGCTGCGAGGAGGAGAGAGGATGTGGCGGTGGTCGGCCATTACTTTGTCCACGCGGAGAGGGAGCGAGAGAGAGAGAGAGAGAGAGCGAGCTGCTAGCCGGCCTGGGCGAAAAAGAGAAAAGGAAAATGGGAGAGTACGAGGCGAGAGGGAGGAGAGCGAGCGAGAGGGGGGATGAGTCGCCGAGTAGTGTTCCCACGGTTCGGAGCCGAGCGCGCGCGCGCGCAAGCACGGTTCGAGCCGCGCTCGCGCGAGCCGTTCAGTATGCGGGTCAAGGAAAGGTTACGCTCCTCTCCCGTTCCTCTCCTGGCTCTCGGCTCGCTCGCTCGCTCTGCGCGCACACACACACTCGCGCAGAGCCGCTCACACACACACACGTAGCAGCGCACTGCTAGCTCTCTGTCGCATGACTATACCATTAAATCCCATATCCCCGCACACACGTACACGTGCTAAGAGAGAGCGAGGATCCGCGAGAGAGAAGTATATAGTCTCTTCTCTCTCTCTCCTCGGCGCGCTGTACGTGTGTGCGAGTGTGTTGCGTGTAGGTACTCCCTCGTCCGCCCTCCGCCTCCCTCTTTCTCTCGCTACTTGTTCGCGAGATTCCAGCGCTCTCCCGAGAGAGCCGCTCTTTACCCGTAGGTGTATATACCCTGGCGCGGGGTGCATCATTATATACCTATAGCCGCGGAAGGAAGGAAGGAGCCGCTCTCTCTCTCTGCCACCGCTCTGCCTCTTTGCATGATCTCTCTGCGGCTATAGCGTGCGTAGGGGGATTATTTTTCGGATTAGCCTAGGATTAGCGCTGCGCTCGCTCGCTGGCTTCTTTTTCTCTCTCCTATATACTTTTTCCGAACGGTCAAGCAAGGTTTAACCTCGGCGCGAGTTGAGCGAGCGCGCGCGCGGCGCTGGATGGGAAAATTGATTGCGCGCCGAGGCCGATGGAATGCGCGAGTCGGCTTTTGGAGAAAGAAACTGCACTCGTGACGGCCACGAGCTGCAGTTGCGCTTTCCACGAGCCGATTAACAGTTTTTAATGTAATCGGATTAATTGCGGCCGATTTAATTTCATTGCCGGCAATTGATTGATTTTTACGCCGAGCCGGCCGCTCTATTCAGACACGGCACTGGCCTTTAAGAAACCGACGTAAGTCTAGACTATCCGAACAATAGAACGAGCAGGTGGCTCTCAAGCGAGTGACAGGTATTAATACTTTAATCAATGCGAGCCGTAAAAAGCGCGGCGATTAATCAAGCGCGCGCGAGAGAGAGAAAAAGGAAACCCGCGAGCGGCTCGTCGAAAATGCAAATTACCCGTAGTTTGTCCCGGCTCTCCGAGCTTTCCCCTTTAACACGCTCAATTTCCCGGTATACTCACACTCGCACGCACGAGCAAAGAGCCTTCAGCCAGCGAGCAGGCGCGAGAGAGGCTCGATCGGCAATCTCTCGCGCACGTTAGATCGGAATTCGCGGCTGGGTACGCCACTGGAGAATCGGTATTCGCGCGACCGGCAGCGGAGAGCGCCGCAGACTACTACACGGCTACAACTACTATATACACACCGGCTCTCTCTCATTCTGGCTCTATACGAAAGGGCAAAAGGGCACGGCCGAAACGCGGACCTTCGCTCTTTCTCTCTCCCAGTCTGCTAGCTTGCACAAAAGAGCGACGAAATGTCGATGAACGCGCGCGCGCGCGCTCGCTTGTCGTCGCTCTCTCTCTCTCTCCCGCGCCGTGGGAGTATACAGCTAAAGGGGAGGGATGGAGTTGCGGAATTCTCTCTCGCGTGAATTTGAATGGGACCGATCCCACGGACTGCCGCCGCCGCCGAGCGATGAATTTACAGCGAGCACGTCCCGACTTGTCGCAAGCGAGCGTTTCCGCGTCACGGCTGATTTCGGGGAAACGCGTGCGCGCTGCGAGCCTTCGACCGGCGTGCGAACGCGACGGGAATCCAATGTGCGCCAGCTCAGCTCTAGTGCGCGCGCGCCTGTGTCATGCGTGTGCTTTAATAAAGCCGGGAGAGGCGAGAGCGCGAGGAAAAAAAAACAAAAAAACAGTTGACCTAGTCTCTCTACCGTGCGGGGCCCCCGAGCTAGCCGAGGGCGCTTTGGGATTGTAATTGATTGGCCGCTGCGGTTGAGTTTTGAGAGATGCTCTTTTGTCCCGTTGAAGTTTTAGCGTTTAATTACGGCTGAGGAGAGGCACGGTTCTCTTTCTCAAATTCAAAAGAAAAAAGGCGCGCTTAACGAGCTAAACGGCAGCGCGCGACACCAGCTAATTAGCCGGGGCTCGCGCTCTCGCGGTGAAATCAGCAGAATTAGCATCGCTTAAAAAAGCTACTTTCGAGAGACGCGCGGCTAAACAAGCCCGGAGAGAGACTGCACCGAGAGAGCCGGCGCACGAAGCTACTTTCCCCCCGCTGATGTATACGTGCCTTTTCGTATACACACACATACAGACAAGAGATCAGAGTCTGGATCTCTCTCGACTTGAGCCCTTGAGCGGGCCAACGCGATCGGTATCAGCACATCCGCTAATAGCTGAATGACGCATATGTATCCCTCGGATGACAAGAGCGTGAGCTGTGCGCGCATCGCATCGCTGGTGTATATATATAGTATAGGCATAGGTGGTATCCATGTGCAATTCCGTAATGGGCCGGTGCTGCGCCAATGCAGCTTGGCGGCATTGCAGCGTCGGCGGCGGCGGCCGGCCGGCCGTCGCCGGTAGACTCTCTCGCTGGCTGCGGTGTGTGTGCGCGCTGGGCGCGCGGGCGCGAGATGAAAAGGAGGGTGAAGAGCGGAGAGGGAGAGAGAGATAAGGAAGGTGCGCAGAATGTTATATACCGGTATATAGCTCTCTCTCGGCCGGTGAGAGAGAGAGAGAGAGAGAGAAAGAGAGGAGCGAGGTTGCGGAGGCAGGCTGGAGGAGGAGGAGGATGAGGCGGAGGAGGTGGAGGAGAGTCAAGAGTCGTCGGGGCTATGGTGTTGTATACGTATGTATGTATATACTCACATGCATTCGTTGGGTCGGCTGCAGTGTCCGTGCTGCTCGTCGCATCCGGGCAGGCAGTGGGCTGAAACAGGCAAGGAGAAAAAATCCAAAGGTTAAAGCCAGGCTGTGTGTGTGTGTTTGAGTAAATGTACGTGCGCTCTTGGCGTGTGTCTATAGACAGCGGCGACGAGAGGTCGATCGCGTACCTCACGACTTCGCGTCGCCTCTCTCCCTCGCTGTATAGGTGCACGCTCTCGCACACAAACACACACACACACAAAGACAGACACATCCAAGAATGCAGGCGCTACGTGCATACTTTTTAGCGATGCGCGCACAGAGAGGAGAGCGGCTGCTCGAGCGCGCAAGTGAAAGTGCGCTCTCTCGGTGCGCGCGTACACACACAGAGACTGCAAGCTGCGCGAGCGGGGATCTATCGATCGGCGATCTATCGGCTGGCATCCCATTTTGCGGCTTAAATACCGGCCGATGCAGCGAGCGAGCGAGTCGGCCCCGCTCGCGCTGGCGAGCGCAGAAAGAAGAGAAGAGCGGGTAGAGGGCAAAAGTCCGGGTGACCTTGATACTCTCGGCCGCGAGTAGAGAAGAGAGAATGAGAGAATCGCGAGAGAGTAGCATCTCTCGGAGGGCCTCTCGACGTGCCCGACGCTGCAGCAGCTCCTCTCCTCCGGTATTTATAGTCGCGAGCGCGTGCGAGCGAGAGAGAGAGAGAGCAGCCGAAAGGAATGGCCGAATCGCAAGGATTCCTGCGCACCCGATCGGCTTTGCTCTCTCATGGGGAAATGTAGCCAGAGAACAGAGAGAGAGAGAGAGAGAGAGCGTGGGTAGAATAAAAGAAAAAGAGCGCGAGCAGCCGAAACTTGACATCGGGAACCGCACGAATTTACGCGGAGCGCGCCTCTTTATCTGCGCGCCCTCTCCCCCCCGAAAAAGCTTCTTCAAACAGAAAGCCTCTCGACGACGACGACGAGAGAAAGGAGGCGGCTTTTTTAAATGACTGATCTCTCTCGCCGCGGGCCTCGCTATAACAGCCGCACATGCAGAGGGAGAGAGAGAGAGACGCCCGCGGCGGAGCTGCGCGCCGGCCCTTTAAATTCGCGTAGCCAAGCAGCACGACAGTAGCGCGCGCGCGCGCGCGCTCGAGAGAGCGCAGTAGCACACGCGCCTAACGGGGCGAGTACATAATGCATGTGTGTAAGCGGGCACATGCAGAGAAAGAGAGCCGGCTCTCGAGAGCGCGCGGCAACGGACTTATCGATTTTCCCCAACTGGCCTTTTTATCGCGCGCCCCAAGAGCCCCAGTGCGTTCCATTGTGTGTGTGTGTGTGTATACGTCTGCGTTACGTAGCGCGACGCGCTCCTTTGCACACCTCCGAACCGCCGTGCAAGTGTATTTCGTCGTATAGTGGAGGGGCGGCACTCTCTCGCTCTGGGAGAACGGCTCTCTCTCTCTTTCTCTGTTATAGTCTGCATATATACATCGACACGAAGGAAAAGGGCAAGGAAAGCGCGCGCGCGCGCAGCTGTTGGGTTAAAGCGCCGAGGAGAGCCGGAGCAGCTGTGTAGAGAGAGAGAGAGCCGGCAGCTGCCCCCCGAATACGCACACGACCTTTCCCCCCGAAACGAGCGCATAGAGCGAGACAGAGCTTTTTCGACCGTTAAGCGCGCGCTTAGCCGCAGGATCCGAGGAGGCGGCGAGAGAGCGAGAGGCGATCGGTGCCGGCACGCCGGATTAGCACGTATCGGGCATTACGTTAGAGAGTTTCTCGGTCAGTCGCACATATGCATACAGCTATATACACACCGACATCTAGAATGAGAGAGGGAAAGAACGAGGCTCGGCCGCGGGCAATCGCACACACACACACGTGTTATATACAGACGCATACACAGAGACAGAGGGATCGAGCGCGCGAGCAGCGGCAGGTGCAACGACCGACGCCGAGAGCCGAGTCCAGAAACTCGATTCCTTCGCGAGGAACGGAGAGCCGACGACGTCGACGACGTTAAGGAGCTACACGCGCATGAGCCTCCGTGTGTGTGTACGAGCACGTATATATATAGGTGCAGAGAGGGAAGAAAGTAAGCCGAGGTGCCAAGTAAGAAGAGGAACAAGAGACGAAAAATGATAATTGCAGAGACAACGAGCGCGCGCGCTCTCTTTGTATAAACGTTCTCCCAGCGAGCGAGAGAAAGACAAGAGGAGCCGGAGAGGGACACGCGGCTCTCTGCATACAAGTGCGAGCGCGCCAGCGGCTTCTCTCTTCTCTAGGACTGGCCTACTTTGCGAAACGTACATTGCGGAATTAGCGCCGATGATTTTCAGATAGCGTCCCGAGACGAAAATTTACCGTCCGCAGATCTCTCTGTCATCTTTAAATTACGCGAGGCTTGGGTTTTTTTCTCTCTCGAATCTCCTTTACGCAAATGTAGCTCTAATTCCCAAGCGCGCGGGCCGGTAAAGAGCGCAAAAAGCGCGGCCCGGCCGAGCTATAAATTTCAATAATAACACGGAAGCTCGATTCGGTCGTTAAAGAACGACGATGACGAGGAGCGAGAGAGGAGAGAGAAAAAAAGAGGTACACCGCGCGCGGTGGCCGGCGGTCAAAGTTAACTACGCTCAGTGGAGCGCGACAGTCCTTAAAATCCATGGTCTGGAAATGACATCATTCCTAAGTAAAAGGAGCTCTCTCGGCTAGGTGTAATTTCCAGCGCCGTTGGCCGCTTATATACACGAGGCAGCAGACAGAGCGAGAGAAAAGGCCGATTCGTGCAAGCAGCGCGCGAAAGTACACACACGGCTTTTGGAGAATTTAATTCAAAGCTCTTTATCAGCGTGGGACTGTTGCGGGGCGACGAAATTAAAGTTTACGCGCGCGCTGGCATCGACATTCGCGGAATATATAGAGCCGCATAATTACGGCAATTATGAGGCGGCTTCTCTCGCGGGAGCGAGGGGCTGTAATCGCGCGCTTTTTCCAAAATCCACATCGCAATGCCGAATTACGGCTTTTAACCGTTCCTTTTTACGCTGAAAAGGTGGGCTCGGGATTTTTAAGCGTTCGATACTCTCGTCCAAACGAAGAGAGTTTTAATGCCTCGCGACTCTCTCGCGCTCGCGCGGAGAGTGGGGGTAGCCGTATACTTCATAATCGTCCGTAATTGCATAAGAAGCTAAAAAACTACAAGCAGGCGCGCGCGCGCGCGCACGATAAACGGCATTAAATCACCAGGCTGGGCCGCGCAAAAACGCTAATTTCCCCTGCCGTGCGCCGCTGCATCAAGAATACACTCGGCGCGCTCGGGGACGGATTAACGCTGAAAAATCCCGCGAATACAAGACTCTCGTCGAGAGTCGTTCTCGCGCTTAGCCAACAAAAGCCGCCCGGCCGGATATATAGGTCCAACTTTTGAACTCTCTTTCTCTACTGCTCGGGCACGAAAAAGGCCCAATAAAAGTGGAGGCCAAAAATTAGGGCCGGGCCTAAGTACCGGGGCGAGGAGAGAGAGGAGGGGGGGGGGGAGGTTTCGAGAGAGGCCTCTCTCTCACTCTCTCACTGTAAAAAAGGTAGCAGCAGCCGTTTCGCGTGTAGCTTCGCGCGCGCACAGGTAGTCGGCGAGAGAGAAGGAGCTATATAACACACGAGAGAGAGTCGAGATATATGCCTGGCCGAGAGTGTGTATATGTGAGCGCGCGCGCGCGCGCGCATACACAGAGGAGGCGAAAGAGAGAGAGGAGAGAAGAGAGGCCGTGCACGGCGGGCGCATGAAGCGTGGGAAGTTGCGCCGAGCAGCGGCTGCTGGCTGCCTACCTCCAGCCGGCCTGCTGCTGCCTCCGCCGCGCGCTGCTCCCTCTCTCGCGCTCTCGCTCCTCTATAGGTATACACAAGACGCGGCGCAGCCAGCGCAGAGCAGCAGTACACAGCCGGCGCGTCCCCTAGCAACCGCTGCTGCTCCTCTAGGATCTTCCTGGACAAGTTGAAGAGAGAGAGAGAGAGAGAGACCGGCGCGGCGGCGGCTTGCGTAATCGGCCGAGCCGCCGCGGTAGACGCCGTGAGAAAGCCCGGCCCGGAACGTAGCGGGGGTGCCAATTTCGAGAGATAAAATATATATATGTATACACATATATATATCGAGAGGAGAGCGGAGCTCTTCGAAATGAAAGATATAGCAGGCAGGCGCGAGTGAGCGAGCGAGCGCGCGCGAGCGGCAGCCTCCGAGAGAGATCGGAGGAGCAGATAAGGGATACGAGGAGGAAATTAAAATGCCGAGGAAATGCGCTGTGGCTTCGTCCCTCTCCCCTGTCTCTCTGGCTGTATAAAAATAACGAATATATGTCGGCCGATTCGAGAATTCCCGAAAGGAATTAGGTTTTTTGGATGAGCCTCGCTACTCGGTGAGACGAGCGCCCGGCTTATCTGATCTGACGTACAAACTTTCCCACTTGCGGCCGAGGGCACCGCTCGCGGCTAATGTTTCTATTAACTTTTTCGAATCGGCCCGGCCGATTCTTTATGGGCGCGCATCTTTTTTCCGCCCGACTCGGATTACCGGCTCGTTAACAAAGAACGAAACTTGACAAACGATATGTACGCCTTTATCTGCCTTCCCGCGGTAGGATTTTCGATTTTTCAGAGCGACTGAGAGAGCGGCGAGCAACACGGCTCACGCGAAACGAGCCCGAGGAAAAAAAGGACGCCGGCAAAAAGAAGGCCGCGGGTAATAATGGGATAAACGATTCTCGCGGCTCTCCGGGAGAAGCGAGAGTAGCCCGAGTTGAAGAAAAAAAAAGCGCACAAGGTAAAGAAGAGAGAAAAAAAACGGAGAGAGAGAAGCTCAGACGATATACTTACGGGTGGCGCAGTAGTCTCCCTTCCAGCCGGAGAGGCAGACCCGCTCGCCGGTGGGCGAGCACCTGTAGTGGCCGAAGTTGTCGTGCCTCGGCCTGCAGAGATTCTCGCAGCCCTTGCCGTAGTAGTGGGCGGCGCAGGTCACCCTGTACTCGTACTCCATGGACGAGTGGTGCGAGCTGTGTCGGTCCTCGATCCACTCGGACCCGACGTCCAGCCAGCGCTGGGTAGCCAGCCTCGTGATGATGACGCGCTCGCCCGTGCTGGAGCCTGCTTTAGCACAAAGAGAGAGAGAGAGAGAGAACGATTAGTTATATGTACGTGTGGAAGACAAAGGATATATGCGATGATGCAAGTGTCTATGTATATACTCGTGTGTGCTTTTATCGGCGCTCGCGAACTGGAGCGAGCCTGCAGCGCGGTTGGGTTTAATGAACGGGGGGGCTGGGTATAATTCGATAACGCGTTCCTTAGCCGGCGGTGAGAGGAAAAAATAGAGAGAGCGGCTTTGAACTTTCCGCGAGTGCCGGCCGAGAATTTTTGTCTCCCCAACTTTGCGCAGAGCTTTCAGAGAGCTCTTTCTCGCGAGCCTTTTATTCCCGCGCGCTCGTTTCCTTTTTTTCTCTCTCCTACTTCTTCCCCGCTAAAGCTTCGAAAGCTCCGACTTTTTTCCGCTCCAACTTCCGCCGCGGCGCTCCTTTTCGGATCTCTCTCGCGAAAAGTGCATTAGGACAAAGGGGCGACTGCCGCCGCGTATATATACACACACACACAGATATATATATATATGTATAAAGGCAGTCGCGAGCGCGGAAGAAGGAGGGGGGGATATGGATGTCGTTGCAGGTGTACCTCTCGGCACATTCGAGCGGCGGCGGGAGGGGAGAGCTTGTGCAGCTCGCCGGGCAAAAGGCCTGAGAAAGGAAGCAGCTCGCGCGCGGCAGCATCCGAGAGCGCACGGCAATAAAGGGCTCGTCGTTTCGCTGTCTCTCTCTCTCTGTATACGTGCGTATATACATACACACACGTCTGCATTGTGCGAAGAACGCGAAAGAGAGAGACGAGAGAGAGACTATATAACCCAAAAAACGAGATCCCGGACAATGTCCCGTGGGGCCCCCGCGGGTTATACAATGCGCATTCTAGATTTTCGGCGAACGCTCGGAATAAAAAGCGCGAGGGAGAAAAAATCGCGGAATGCTTCCCCGACTTATGAATGAAGGGCGAAAACAAGTGGCTCCCATTATGCTCGCTCTTTCGCGTACGCAAACCAAGTGTAAAAGATTCGATTTAGCCGTGCGGGGCTCAGCGCGACAATCGAGTGAGAGAGAGAGAGAGAGAGAGGAGCGCAGAGCGAGCGCTTACGTCTCGAGTTACTATATACCGCTGGGCTTGCGCGGGCGAGAGAACAACTAGGGTTACACGAGCGCGCGCGCGCGCACGAGTACAGCCGGGGGAGTGTATACAGGAAGGAAACACTAGCGCGCTCGCGCCGGCTGCCCACGTGCACGCGGTCTAGTTGCGCGCACGCACACACGAGTCTGTATATCTGTAGTGTATATAGAGAGCAGAGCTGCTGCTGCAGCCGCTGCTGTTGCTTTACTTACCGCTAGACAAGTGCGTGCTGTTGTCAGTGTTGTCGTGGAAGGCCTCGACTATCAGCGAGAACGTGCCCTGGAATAGAACAAGATGATGCTTTGTTGGTTTTGTCATTACTTCTTTTTTTTTTTGCAGGTTGCTTTTTCTGCGCTTTTCAGTCGCCCGAGGTGCGCGTATATGCAAGTGCATTGTTATGGGCTTGCGTCATTCGGCACACATTGCGTGCATGGGTTATTACGTTATGTATAAATGGACGGCCGAGTGTTGTATATATGGTGGAAATCAATTAGTAATTAATCAATCAGCATTGATTATTGCCAAATGACAGCATGGCTTGCTTAATGAGCTTTGTTAGTTGAGGACGTTTTTATTATTATGGTTATCATGCAAATGATCGTGTGCGTACATCCTAAAAATAAGTCTCTTACAAGCTAAATATTATGTCAGCAATTGCATTAACATAATTCGCTTCTCACGCAACGAATCGGCTCTTCAAGCCTTCGCCGAGCGGCGCGTTACACGTGTATCCTTAAATAGGTATATAACCAGTCAATTCCTTTATCCCGAAACAGTCATCCCAATCGGTCTCAGACAATCAATTCAGCATTCTATCCGCACCTAATTTCCAAGCCGACATCCTCTCTTTCTCACACACGCATCACGGGCACACTGGACAAACACAGACAGACAGAGCGAGAGAGAGAGAGAGAGAGAGAGAGAGAGAGAGAGAGAGAGAGAGAGCGAGTGGCACAGGGACAGTGGCGAGGACACGAGAAGCGGAGACATCGGAGGTATATCCTCGCTCACCGCAGAGCGAGCCGACACTCCTCTATAGACATCTTTCGTAATTGCCAGGCCGACGGGGGGAAACGGCTCGCGCTATTAATTTCTCTAAGTATATACATATACACACACCTACAACGAGCGCGCGGGGGGGAAGGGCGATGATTCGCGATCTCTCGAAAAGCCGGCCCCGAGGTATACAACAACGGAGAGGAAGCGGGGAGGGTGGCGAAGGAAGAAGACGAGGAGGAAGAGAGGCGAAGGGGGGGGGGGGAGGGAGGCAG
>JAPYZA010004519.1:2248-15639 GCA_030522685.1 Eupelmus azureus | reverse complement strand
ATTAGAGAAATCTAATGCTTAGCTGATTCATTTAGACACTAAATACAAATTTAATCAATGTAATAACTTTAAAATATACTCTTTATCTTGTTACAAACTATGCTAATAAGTTAGACTCATTCGAAAAGCTTGTGAAATAAATTAGGAGTGGACCTTTACGGTTTGCATAATAAATTTATTACAAGTAAGAAAAAAAAGTAGGGGTGGAATTCAATCCTTGATACATATTCGCAGAACAAAACGGTGTCCCAACTATAGTCTCTATAAGACCTTGGCAACAGTACGCCATCGCAAACGGTCAGTCGTTCCATGGTACTAAAGTTGGTTACCCTGTACGAGGACACAGTTGTCAGAAGAATCAAGTAATGGAACGTCTCTACAGGATAATCTATCTGCTATTTTATGCATAAACACTAAGTATTAAATTATCTGGATGAACGTGTCACTGTCAAAACATTTTCACCCAGAGGCCTCAAACCGTGAAATGTAAGTAGCTGTCGACCACAGGTGAATGTATTGTAAAAACGATACATTCACCCAGACGTCTAATAGAATTAATGCAAATAGTGTTGAAGATTTTTGCATTTCGATAATCATTAATCATAAGATGACAATTTCGTAGACATTGCAGTCCACTTCATCAGAGCGAGCCTGACTTGACATGGTTTGCTCTCTGTTATTACTATTTTTAAATATGGCAGTTGAGATCATAATCGATGGATGGAGTTTCTTGTTTAGTGGTTAAAGTTATCTAATTGGTCAAAATCTGTAATCGGTTGATGCGCTTAACTAACCAGAGGCGTTCTATATAGGTTGAGTTAAAAATTCAAGAAAGATCGTCGATAAATTAATACATTTTGTAGCCGTTGACTGTTAAAGCAATTTGGATATTTCAGCATTTCTATAGCTTCTCAATGTTCTTGTTTGAAAGTATGATTTGGTTTTGATGAGAATCATAGTATTGTCAAAATTTATGCTGTTTCGTACTTCAATATGGTGTTTTACTAATGCTGATTGCGCAAAGTATTACAATTTCATTTTGCTAACGTATTCCTTGATTCTTTGTTGATTGTTATTTCTTTTATATATGTATATAATTTTCTTTTATTCTGAATATTAATATAATCACAACTTTTCCAACTTTGTGCTGGAAGGAAAGATGTATCGGAGGATGATCGTACTTGATTTGTTCAAGCGGCACTTAGTAGATTTACGTATGGAAACTCTACTGCTTATATCTTCTCTTAATATCAAAGCTGGCGACGACAAACAACCCTCGTCCCTTGTAGATAAATTTCATTTCATGCATTAGAAACAACAACGGCACCGACGACTAGGAGAAGAAGACGACTGGCGAGGTCAGTGACGACAATAGAGTCAGTTGTGGTTGAGAAACTGGTGCATAGTGACCTAATCACTCCAAATTAAAAGTGGATGTGGAGTATTCAGACCTAGACGATGAGCAAGATCTGATGACGAGCCCCAAATTCCATAAGCAAGGACGAAAAGCCTACATAACCTCTTCCTTTACCTGCAGTTGTCTCGCCAAAGAAATCTGAGGGATCCTAAACCTACTATATCATTGCTTTTTCTTAGAGTGTCTCAACTTCGAACTTGGACCAAAAACAAGACCGATCTCCTAGGCGCCCAATCAAAAGATCAAAGTTGCAGATCCAATAACAGATTTCGCGCTTGTAATATTCATGATTATAGATTTTTTTCTCAAAATTTGTTTGATACTGTCGTGATAACTCGAGAGCTGCACGTATTATCTTCACCTGTACGAACCGCTAACTTAAGAATTACAGTTTCGTGATGCCGTCTTTTACGAAGCCCGTTTCCTAAAACAAAATTCACACAATCACACCACCATACAAAAATCATTTTACAAAAACCAAAACTCGAAAAATCCCTATCAGAAATCGCACTAGATTTCCCCACTCCAAGTACAGAACGCTCCCACACATTCCTCCTGAAACTTTTCTCCGCGGCTGTACGTCCATAGCAGCTCGCTCTCTCCATACATACATACACTCAGCGCGAAGTCCTCCCGTTTTCGTCCTCCTCACATCGCTCTTCGCCACACATAGCCACTCCAGGGCCCGCGAGAAAGACAGGCTCCTGCGCACAACGAGGCTGTTATGGAAGGCTGCCGTACGTCGATATAAATTATTGACGAGCGCGAAATGCTGTGGTAGCGGCAGCCGTCGACCAGCTCTCTCGCTCTCTCGCGTAATAATAAAGCGCATGCACCGCGGGTGAAAGGAGCCGCTCGCTCGCGCGCGCACCTTGTATAGCAGAGTGCGCTCTGCTCGTTATCTATGACCGAGCGAAAGAGAGAGAGAGAGAAAGAGAGAGGGACTGTAATCTGCCGCGCGCGCGCTTCTCCGTTCTGTAATTCCGAAGTGCAAAGCCGCCGCCAGAGAGCTTTTTTCGCGGCAGCTCTCTCTCTCTCTCTCTCTCTCTCTGTCTGCGTGCGCGCACGAAGCTACGGCTTTTGCGAACTGAGGGGATAAGGTATATAGAGAGTTTTCGATCTGAGCTGGGGATTAATTATTAACAGTGAGAGAGAGGGACGTAATTGTTGTTTTCTCATGTTTATGGTTGTATGTGTGCGCTAAAGTGTAAAGGAGGGATAGTGCGGTTGTTCGATAATTGTGCTTTATCGAGCGTTTTGAGAGACGCGGATTCCTTTTGCGCGTGCTTTTGGTTGAGGTTTATTGAATTCGGGCTGTTGATTTTGTCGGCTGGAGCTCGTACGGTGGTACTTGTTACTATTTTAATATTTAATCTTATTAACAGAGTGGCACGTTTCAGAAAAAATATTTTTATATATATACGTAGCCTGTTTATTGATTGCCGCTAGGTAGCGAGACACTTCTCGCAGTAGAGGAAAACAGCTTAACTAATTCTTTATATAATTCCTTATAAGTTTTAGGTATAAGTATGATTCATAAATCAAAAATGCTTAAAGCAATAATTAAAATTTTTCTTATAATGTATCATTATTTTAAGTTTCTTAGGATATAACTTATCAAAAATAATATTCATAAGAACATTTACTAAAAAGATTAGTACTTATATTATTCTTCTTTCTTCTTTGAACAACTTAGCACTGAAAATGGGATACGTATAAAAAATCCGTGATTTAAAAAGTTAAATAATTCAGTTAATTTTACTTTTATTTTTCGCTGTGCAAAAAAATGTTTTAAAGCGTCAAAATTTGTTAATATGAGTAATTAAATTTTACCCGTAAGTATACTAACAGATACCCAGTAATTACTCCCAACAAAATAACATAATTTTTCTTACAACAGAATACATCTTCAAATAGATCACTACAAGCATCCGTATTCCTTTTATAAACATTGGCTCCAGCTCGCGAATCTCTCATCACCAAACAAAATTAGCGATAAAAGCTCCGATAACCCATCCCATCACAGCCCTATACTGTCTTTAATCACGCAATCAGCTTTACCGTTTCCATATCAAAATCGCATTACTATTTAACAGCCATCCACCTACCGCGCTCGCCGCCAATAATAGAGCGCGCACGCACACGGCGTTGCGCTCTCGCAACAAAAGAAAATTAGCCTGAATAATGTAATTGCCAGCCGAGTGTAAAACTCGCGCTGGCGCGAGTCTCTAGATCGCACGTCTACACCTTCCCCGCCCGGCGCGTGAAACGGATTCTCCTCGCGCGAGCCGCCGAGGCTCTCTCTCTTCATCATCGGCAAAAAGCTCGATCCTCCGAAACGAGAATCAGCCTGGCGATCGATCGCCGGCAAAGCCGCGCGCGTGGACGGAGGAGGAAAAAAAAGAAAGGGGGTAACGATCGAGAAAGAGCGGATTAGTCTTGGGAGCCGCGAGTTCCGGACTTCCTCACCTGTGCGATGAGCGTGTCCGTGACGAAGCGTGTCGCTCGCGAGCGCGACACGCTTCGTGTAATCTTCAGAAAAACGAGCCCGCGCGCGCCAGGCGATCTGAGAAAAAAGCCGGAGGAAGAAGAAGAAGAGAGGCGGCGATCGAACGCCTTTCAATTTCGAGCCTTTTGAACTGGGGGCGGCCCCCCTGTCTTTTGAGGAGGAAGCGGCGGTAGGGCCTTGAACGACGTGGATCTTTGAGGCTCGTACACCCACGGCTGGTTTCCCACTGTGGTTTTCCGCTTTTGATGCGGGTTGAGGCGCGGGCTTGGGTTTTGGTAATTGGGGCTTTGCTTATGCGGATGAGGATCTTGATGAGCGGTTGATAAGGGGGCTTTTCGTATATGGACTTAAGATGGCATGGGTCATTACTCGCGCGCGCGCGAGGCGTTGGCCAAACTAATCTGCTTCGTAATGCCGGCTATTTGAAATTGTAATTTCGAGTGCTAGGTGTGTAGATGGACATTGTAGGGTATTGAGATAGGCAAGGTAGGTTTTATACGGTTTTGATGATTGTTCCTTGGTAACTTTTTTTTTCGTCATTAGGTGAATTTGAAGTTTAATGTAATCAAAAGTTTGGAAACTATGTTCTATTTTTACATCTAGTAATAAATAAAGACAGAGTTTGAAGAACTGATTATGAGGAATTAACTTTATAGTAGCAGAGCATTGGAGTAATAGTTGTATTTTTAAGAAATTATAGATTTGCTTGGGATATTAATAAAATTGAATCTCAGAGCTCACAATGAAACTGCAGTATACGCGAAAAAATACGTGTTCTCTTTACGCACAGTAGAATCTTATGTACCATGAACAGAAAAATATTCAGTTAGATTAATGGCAGACTTTAGTTGAATCAAGGAATATGTTTTGTTATGATATGTGAGTATAGCGCACTATAATCACCAGCGAAAAGGTAATACAGTAGTCAGCGTTTTAATTTAAACACCTTAATCACGTCTACTTTTTTCTCGGAATTATTCGCGCTACTTTTTCACAATTTTCTTGTAATAATAAATCAAAACTGTTATTTCAGGTCTTTATAATTTCGTTTAGACTGAATTACGTTTAATTTAAAATCTAAGAATTTTTAGAATTTCTTAAAGTATTTATTATTGATTTTTATCTTTTACTGATTGTAACTTCGGATTTACTTCGGTTATAAAGGAAAAATAATATTCATATTAAAATTCTTAAAAGGTATATGTAAATAAGTATGGAAAGTGATGATAATAGGAAAATAATCTGTGTAGTTGGTAATTTGATTTTTATATTCACGCAAGTAAATTATTTTTCTTTTTATAATGATCTTACCTACTTATTCTAAATTCTTTAAAAATTTGTGTAAAATTTTTAAAATTAACAAGCTTAAATGATTTTAAAACATTATTTAAATTAGGTATTTCTAAATTATGTACAAGTTGTTTATATAACTAAAAGAGTTTTTCCAGAAATTAACTAAAAGAATACGATAAGAGTTTAAGATAATATATCAAGTAATTACTTAATTAGTTAATTGTTCAGATTCCTATTCTCACATAAGATAAGAAACGTTGTAATACTCTTCACGAAAGCGCAATTTTAAATTCTCTCTATTTCGATATATTTATGCACACAATATTATGTAAAATAAATGTTGGTAATTATGTTGTACTATATTAAAACGTATACTGGAATGATGCTACTTTGACTAATGAGTATAACATTACCGTCAGATTCAGTGGATGGTTATCGATGATACTTTCTGAAATTGTATTATAATGAAAAACACGTGATGAAAAAATTAATTAAAATATCATAAAAATATATGTTTCGTATTTCTTAAAAATATATACAAGAAAAAGTGATTTTGAGAGCCAGTAAACCTGTAGGTGTCGAAAAAGTAAAATTCATTAATCCGTTAGTTTATACTAGTGAAGATCTAAAGCTAACGAAAAATTCAATACGATTCGTTCCGCATTCTTTGCACGTATCGACTTACAAATCCATTATTGGTCGGCCTTTTCAAAAAGGACTTGTCCTCACATAAGTACATTAGACATGGTTCTCTATAAAAATGTTTTCTCTGCGTATAACAAGAAGTATATAGAAACGAACAGTAGTATTTTATCAAAGTTTCAAAAATCCTTTCAATCAAACAAGTTTCCAAACTTTTTTTTCATCCACAATTTTCCCAACAAATAAATGAAAAATCTCATACAGAATCAATAAAAACCCAGCACAAATCAACCCCGCGCACAAAACCAATAAATGACGTGTTAAGCACTCCCGCGTATAAATAACCAAAGGCCCCCCTTTCGTTCCCCATCATAAAAGCTTCCCGCCTAATAACCCTCCGTGCCTCCATCCAATTAAGGAAAAATCAGCAAATCCTACACTCAAGCACGCGCTTCTCATCATCATCATCCTGGCCATTAAAAGAGCGCGCGCGGAAAACTCGGCGAGCTCCCAAGGCAAACAGAGAATATATCCCTCCGCTCATCAAATCACAGAGCGGCTCTGCGGAAAAGCGCGCGCCACGGCAAAAAGATCACAGGGAGCGCTCGCTCGTTTTTCCCGCTCCTCTCGCGTGAAAGAAGCGATAAATTAATAAGCGGATGAATTAATTACGGTGCTATGTGTGTGGCGCGCGCGCAAGAGAGAAACCGTATATATAGCTATAGATACGCAGACGCGGCACGCGCGCTCTCTGCAAAAAAGAGGCCGCGTAGAAAAGAGCCTCTCAGAGTATATGCCTCCGCGATTAAAAAGTATATACGTATATATATATATATACGTACACTCATGCCCTCATCAGCAGCAGTCTGCGCAAGGATAAGAATCTATGTGCACAGCGCGCCCCTGGGGGCTTAGCCCCCCCTGTTCCCCACTCTCGCATGTGTACACGGCTACTATTTGCATTCGCGTTTTATATAGACACGCGGCTGCGGAGGGAAAATCGCCCGGCGATGCATTACACGCACGCGCGGGCGGGGGCCTTTGATTTTCCTCGGCGGTACAGTGTGTATATACCTGTGTATCGCGCGCGCGCGCGCGTCGAAAGTGCGAGCGCGGCTAATTTAGTGCCGAAAGACATGCACTCCATTAGCATAATCGCTGCCGTGCTCGCCGGTACACCGGCCGAAGCTGTATATGCAGGTATATAAACATTCCTCGTGCGCTTTTCGTGTATGCTCGGCGCGAGACTTTTTCGAGAAAAAATTGCGCGCTGCCTTGATGGAGAGTGGAGAATTTCGTGCGAGAATGATGGGTATGGGTTCGTGGCTTGAGAGGTTTTTTACGTTTCTTTTTGGCTAATGATATTGTCGCGGGCTGGGAAAAATTGGATTCTCGCGTGGGTACTTTAGAGGCGATTTTTAGTTTAGGCGGGATTTTGTAGGAAGGAGGGAAGGTAGGTTGTAATGTGCGAAATTGTGCAGCGAGGTTGGGCTTTTTTCTTTGGAGAACGCGATTTTTGTAGAACAATAACGTGTTAGTGTACATTTATGATAAAAGTTGATAGATATAGGATCGATATAAGTTTTGAAAGCTTTGAAGCAATAAGTATTTTATTTTATAATTTTGTTAATCTTTTGAAAAAATAGAAAAAATTCTTTGTTAAATGGAAATATTGTTGAAGGTTATAATACTCACATGAGTCTCAAGATCAAACGCGTATATACTTAATATTTGTAAAGATTTTTTTTTACGAAAGATTAATCTAGTTTTGTTGTAGACTCATTAACTTAATAAAAAAATATCAATAATCATCTTCTGACTATAAAAACTAATAAAATTGTATGAATACGACTTTAAGAATCATCAATAGAAATAAAATATAAACTAATTTTATCTGTTTCTATTGGTCACAAAAGTAGTGCTTTTCATAATAAATTGATTATTACAGGATTATTGTTGACTCTTGTCACTTCCTAGAAAATTCAATCATCGAGAAAAAAAGTGTACGTTTATGAGCAGATTGTATAGGTGCGATGAGTAGGTTCAACCCATTTTTTGCAACTTATAAAGACTATTTCGTAAGTATCAGATTTCATACAGTGTATGGCCTTTTTAATCAGATCTTAAACGAATCGTGTATGACGCCTGCTAAAGGTCAATAACAATCCGTTTCGTAACTATAGAGTTCAATGAACGCTGTATAAGATATTTACGTGGTTAAACACTTCTTTTGGTCAGTTTTTTCTTGAAGACTGAATAACATTAAATTGAATTAAAAAGATTCTTATAGTATAAAAAGAAACCAATGACCACACTACGTTATCTGTGGTCGCAAAGTAAAGAAGTGAAATACGGGACTTCTTTTTCACAAGTGAAGCATGAATCCACTTTTGGTATTGCATTGATTATATCCTCGTATTAAACAGTCCAGAAAATTCAATCATCCGCAAAAAAGATGTAGTTTTTTAAGATAATGATTGGCCTGAATGTGTGCTTCTTCCTTTAAAATATTTTAATGTGGATAGATTTAAGAAGAAAAGAAACTTCTCACACATGTAAAAGACTGCACATAAAAAATCTGTAAGCATACACCAACAATTCAATCGTAACTCATTTTTAAGTACATCTAGAAGAGCAAAACCATATTTACAAAATGCAAAACCACTGAAAAAAAAGATTGCCATCGTACAAATTCCAAATACCCATGATGTGATAAAACTACATAAGTCACGGCTCTCTTTGGCAGACAACCACAAAGACTTACTCCCAGTGCCGTCTTTCTTTTTCTATATAAACGACACCTCGCGCGTCACGCCGTCGAACGTCATTCAAGCTCTCTATTCTTTAACACCCGAGCTGTATGTCACAGAGCTGCGCACAACTTGACCTTTTCTCGTATTTTATGAATAATTTCGTCACGGACTATAGAGTCTATTTATATGCCCGTAAATTAATCTCGTTGCGATTTTTCGCCTTGTATAAAACGACTGTTTTCGTTGGGTACGTTGCGATTAGTTATTATGGTCAGTGAGTTATTTTGAACTGGGTATACAGTTTCGTAAGATTTTCGTTTGATCATTTTATGATTTTTGTTCCGTTGACTATAATGATACTTGAAAGATGAAAAATTTTTACAAAAGTATAGTTTTTTTTAAAGCTTACTTTCTCCCATCAACTTAAAAAATATCTTGTACAATCACTCTCTTCATCAGCGGCGATGCATAATAAAGACTAACAAAAACTACCCTAGATCCCTTGATACCAAAACCACTCTCAAAAAAATCGCAAACACACCAGCAGACAATTTGAATAACCCGACGAAAAGCAACTCAAGCCACAATCCACTCTTCCAGGGAGGTTTTCGCCGTTCTCGGCCTGAAATCCGGATTCTCTTTAACCGGGAAATAACAAGAATTAGCCTCACTTATCTTAATTAATATCAGCGCGTTAACAGGCGGCGTTTTTTTGCCTCTCCTTATCCTTCTCTTCTCCTTTTGAAATAAGACTCTCCCTCTCCCTCGCTCTCCCAGGCCGATGGTAAAACACACTTACAAAACATTCCGTGAGCTTATCGGAACGAGCTCGCCGAGGGCACATATATATATATGTACACGAGAGCGGATGCCTCGACGGCAGCCCGCGAGTTTCGCCGTTCGCACGCGAGCCTCTCTCGGCAATATATACCCCAACTCACCTGCGTGCACGCGCGCGAGCTGAAAGAGAATTTAAATTCGCCGCCAGTTTGGCTCTCGGGATTCGCTGTAAATTGTAAAAGAAATATTTGGACTTGCCGCCAGGCAGGCTGCCTCGGCAAATGAACGACTGGCTCGTTTTTTTTTCTTTTTTTCATGGATTCTTCGCCGGGGCTTTATTGATTTTGAAGAACCACTAAAGGAATACTCGTTTTTGCAAACAGGCCAATCATTTTAACAGCTAGGAGCTTTCGCGTTTGTATTCTTGTTTTGAAAGACGTTACATACACACAGTGTATTTGAAAAATTGTTTCGAGTTGTATCCGCCTTCCTTGAAAGCGAATTGAAATCATTTATAGGGAAAAGTCCTTAAACAATTTTAGGAAAGCGAATATCGAATTTATTCATCCGCGTTCTGAAGAACGCGCGGGGAATCTCGCTCGATTTCGAGAATCGATTTCCAATTCAAAAATCGACATTCGCAGAAACGATACAGCCTTTCCTATAATCCAAAGCCTGTTCTCCCTACACGCTTCGCCGCGCTTCACCTCCAATAATCCACCTATAACTTCAACAAAACAAAAAAAACTCAAGCCTTCACGCACGCGGATTATACATTCGCGAGGGAAAAAGCATCGTGGGAGGGAGGTAAGCGCGAGAAAATGTGTCACTCGTCACGAAGCCATAACGCGTTATTAATCACGTGCGTGAGCGCAGTCACGTGATTATCCGCTTGGCTCCTCCCGCTTCTCATGCGCTGGCTTTTGTGCGCGCCGTGGCGGCGCAAATTATCGGGGAACGACGTGGAATCCTGAGGTTCTGTGTATATGAGATTGCCACCGCTTTGTTCTCCATTCGGCGCGATGTACGCGCGAGCTCGTTGATGTGTAATCTTTTCAGCCTGAGCGCTGAATTTATTATGTTGCTGGTTGTGTTTTTTTCGATTCTTGGCGTGTTGGCGTATTCAGAGGGGTTTTTATAATGGGTTTTGATGGGAGGCGGGTGAGGGGAGGTTTTGGTAGTGGAAGGGATGTGGTGTTTTGCTTGTTGAAGTGGGTTGGTTTGCAGTTTTTGTATTGGTTGTGGATGTGTATATTTTTAGGTAGGTTTGGCAATAGAATAGTTTTGAAAATGATGGAATGTGGTTGAATTAATTTATCGTTCGTATTTTTTAGATATTTCTACAACATTTTATTTATGAATATTAATTATGTATAGTTACCGATCATTGCAGAGACTCATTATTTTTTCCATTCGGTTTTTAATATTTAAGGAAAAATGTCATCTTCGTATTGCTTTTAGTTATAAGAGCAAGATGATTATGAGATATTTTTTCATAATAAATTATTGGATGATAAAATATAATTGATCTTCGTAATTTGATATGCATATTAAATTATAAAGTAACATGAAAATCAGTTACTGTATTTTTATTATTTTGCTACTAACCGATGTGCATAGTCCATTTATTTTCAAGTATACTTGTGCACTTTTATAAGTTTACTTTTTAATTTACTGTACGCAACTGTTTAATTTAATTTACTGTGGGTCAAAGATGCGGGACACTATTTTCTAAAGTAATTTCACTTATCCGACGGTAGCGCACGCGTAGTAAACGGTTCCTTAATAGTCTTCTTCACTGTTATTTAATAACTTTCCTCTCTAACAGCCAACACGAAACGAAAATCGAAATATATTTTTAACGCTCTAAAAACGCGCGCCATCCATTAAAGAAAGTCTTTTTAAAAACTCACACTTTCAAAAATCCATGCCAACAGAAAGAAAAAGCAGCACTCAATTTCACTTGATCTAAAAGAAATGAAACAGCCGATCCGACTCCGATACCCATAAACAACCTCGCGATCTCAGTACATCAAATCCAAATCAGCCGTGTCCCGTCCCAAACAAGCCTGCCTTATCGCTCTTTAATCACGCGATCGCGGCCCGGCAAAAAGAACCAAAGCCGCATCCCCGAGAAACGCAAGCCGGCAATTTTTCCTCCCTCGTTTTCAATTCTCCCCGCGAGCAAAAGCTCGCCAACAAATTGCCAATTCACATCCAACTCTCTCTCTCCGCCCAAGTTTTTCCGTTAGGGGGGGTAGCCCCAGAGTGCGCGCGCGCGCTTCCGTCCATTACGCTCCGAGACACTTCTTTAACTCCTCCCCCCGACTGAAAGTCAGATTAATGATGGTAGCTCTCTCGCGCGCGGCTTATATACGCTCTCTCTCTCTCTCTTTCTCTCTCGCGTTTATGGATTTATGATTCGACGATATCGTTTTCCTTTCTCCCCGCGCGATTCAATTAGCCGATACTAATTTCAACGTGCGCGCTTCTCCGAAAGCTCTCGCTTCTCCTTTTGCAAACGCACGCACACACATTCGCCAGAGAGTGAGTATATAAATTGCCGCGCGCGAGCAAAGGGTTGCTGTCTCTCTCGCGCACGCGGGGAGAATCAAAGAGAGTGAGAGAGAGAGAGAGAGAGAGAGATAGGGGGGCAGCAGCCAGCCGCCGTTCATTTAGCGATTCGCCACGCGCTCGTACCCCCGCGGGCGATCCTATACATATGTGTTTCTCTCCCTCTTGAGCGCGAAGGCTTTTGTGCCGGGACGAGTTACAAATTTGATCGAATTTTATTTTATAGCAAGTGTGTGCGTGCGTGTGTAGGGCTTGTTACGCGCCGACTTATTGATACTGGTGTAACATTGACGCGGTCGCACGCGCGCCTGCTGGATTGTATACGCGCGTGATTTAATGGTTTTTCGTCGGGGCTTTTAGTTTTCCTTTTGCCGGGAGCGCTGTGATGGAGATTGTTGATGATGGCCTTGTTTAGGGGGGCTTGATTGTCTGCTTGTGCGCGAGCGATTGCGCCTGCTGCTTTGACAAGGTGTTGTGCTAGTTGTTAAGTTTTTCTTTGACTTCTGAGAAATGTTTATAACGTTAAATTCAAGCATTTTGATTTACCGGGAAATTTTCAGGCGTTATCCGTTACTAAAATCGTCATTCATTTTATACAAAGAAACAATTAGAACTTATAAATCACTTATTTCATTCTCGGCTCTCAGCGATAAATAAGTTAGCGCGAATAAGTAAAAGGAAAAACCAGCGTTCGATTACTTTAATGAGAAAATCGTGAAAACAGTTTTTCTCGCATGCTCGAGCAGTTAGCTCCGCATTAGAAAATCACACCATCAAGTAACGCTCAAGTTCATAAAAGGCTACCTCTTAGCCGGGCGCTCGCAGCTCCGCGGCATAATACTAAACACTCCCATTAAGTTAATCAGCGCGCCGTTTCCCTACCTCGCTCTTAAAAGCCTCCCAACACATTTTCCAATAATAAACCGCGTGCGATACATCCTCGAGCAAACAATCTCTCAACGTTTCTTTTTTCCGCAAGCAAAGCGTCGCTATACACTTTTTGCAGTGTGCATCGGCTAGCCAGCTCGATCGGCACCTTTACGACTATACGGCTATAACCCCGAGCGACGGCTCCTTCTTTTTTCTCTTTCTCTGTCTATATATACTGTCTTCTAAAGATGCATATATACGCATTGCGAAACCGACGTGCGTATATATAGTCGGTAGAAGAGAGAGAGAGAGAAAAAAGTAGTGTATATGCGCGTACTCGTAGTATCAACATTTACGGCGCGTGGATGATTACTGGCATTAAAGCGAGGAGAGAGCCAAGGCTTCTATGTGTACGAGCTACCTATATTCCGTGTGCCGCGACGATCGGTCGCAGTCGAGACTGCCTGAGTGTGCGTGGGTGGATTGTTAAGGTGTGCTCACGGCAGCGAGACGAATTTCAATTCGCTCGCGTATCTGAGTGATTTGAGTCATT
>JAPYZA010004518.1:0-14779 GCA_030522685.1 Eupelmus azureus | reverse complement strand
AATTTGTCAACCCCAAGAATCCAAGACCCCACGTAAGCCGGCAACTCTCCAAAACCAACCAGCGCATTATGCTAATCAAATCGCACCGCACACCTAGCCAAAAAACGCGGGCAGGCCAGCTAAACGCATATACGCACTACGTCTCGATGCGGAAATATCGAGCCGCACTTGGCCGCGCGGGTCGAGTGCGTTAATCGTCGAGCGCCAGATATCTTGCTAAATGAACTTGAGTCTCGCGCGCGTTTCGGAATCGCGCAAGTACCTGCGCGTATATGTACGCGCAGCGAGGAGTGCCGCAGTGAGACGGATTATACAAGTGGAGAAACGGCTGAGGCAGATGCCAGCCGCGGCGATTACATTGGCTCGCTCGGTGCCAAGAAATACAGTAGGCCTCCTCGTGGGAACGCAAATCGGCGAGCTCGCCCGAGGGATTGCTGTGGAATGGGTGGGGAAAAAAAGGTGAGGAGGTGTGCAGTTTTTATTGCGGAGGACATGATGTGAGTGCTAAGCGGAGTAGTAAGAATGCTGCAATGGAGGTGGGTTGTATTGAGGTTAGTGTGATGGGAGTAATGAATTTTTGAGATGAAGAGTTCGTGAGATTTATTGAGTTGGTGATTAGCGCAGTGATGTAGTTGTAATCTTCAATTTCCTAGAAGGGTCATTATTGTTTCTTCATGTGCTTATCATCAAATGATTAAAAAGATATGGAATCAAGATTAAAATTATTTTTGAAAGAAGCTTGCATAAAATAATTTTGCATTTCGTTTCGTTCAACAACACACGTTTAACGATCTCAAACAGGAAGCAACCCAAAATAAGAAAGCCAGGCTCAAAAACAATATGCACTACGTTCCTACACTCTCATAAGCGTCAAATCATTATTAGCTCTTAATCACGCTCCAAAAATAATAGAGACCCCTGCTCCTTGAATCCTAATTTCGGCAGATTACGCGGTTGATAAGCGCAGATCCGCGTACCTAGATTCGCAGTCTCCGGTGTGCGTGCGAGAGCAAAGCGAGCAGGAGAGAGAACGAGAGAGAGAGAGAGAGAGAGAGACAGAGAAAGAGTTAGAAAGAGCAGGAGGGGAACGATGCACCCTGGTTGCCATGGTAACGACCTACTCTGCCTGGATAGACGCATCGCTGCGACCGCCGACGCCACCGCGTCAGTATGTTAAACGCCCAAATGGAGTGGACAAGATGGCCGAATTAATGATATTGCGTCTATTTCTCGGACTCTTTGATCGATCATCGATCTAGATCCGCTTTAGCCCTTGGATACGTGGCTCGGGATTCCGGTGTGGATTTTTGACTTTCATCAGGAGGATCATCTGCTGAGATTGATTTACAGTTGAAGCTGATGCGAGAGCTGTTTATGGGGGAAATGATTGATTGATGGACAGTAATAGTCTAACCGTGAATGTATTAGTTTCTATTCTAGGCGAATAAATTCAGCAATGAAGTGAAAACATTCCTGTCAGCGACTTAGTAAGGAATATCTAAACGAAGTCTAGCCGAAAAAGTATTTTCATACTTTTATGATAACTGCAAGCAAGAATAATCTCTGATGTAAATTGACGCGATTGTAAATTGACATTTCTCAAAGAAACGTCCAAAAGCTCATTCTAAAAACAGGCTTTAAATTTAAGATAGATGTTAGAGGTCAACAGTTTTTTGTTTTCGATGATATACGGCATGTAATGTTTTAATCATCGCTCGCACCGCTGTATATACGTTGAAAGATATAATAAATTTAGCCAAAGCTGCCTTTACAGTATCAGTAAATAATAAGGCTTTGACAGCGGAATCTTTCAATATTTAACTCTATCTAGGTTAAAGCTGCTTTCCAGCTGTGAGAGTTGATGTTTAAAACATTAACTGTTTAGCGTAAAGTGCAACACCTTTTAACGTATTTTTCTTAACAAGAATCTTTTCTATCGGATGATAATTTTTTTTATATTGAAAATACAAATTTTAAAAGATTAAGCAATGACATAAATTCTATATTAATCCATTTATAGAATATTCATGAGCGAGCGTCGTTGCTAGATTATTTAGCTTCTCATTGGCTGCCTCAGTTTTGATCGCACTGATTATATTTACAGCTAACATTTGAATTTTGTCCATCGATAACGATGAAAGTACGTGCAAGTGTACGTGATGTGCTAGTGTATATAAAATAGACGATTATAGATTTTAGTACGCCAAATGTTATTTGTTTATCTAAAAGTATTATAAATAACTCCTTTTAAAATGAAACCTAAATATTATAAGTAAATCATCAAAAGAAACTCCAAGATGGAAAAATATGAAGTCTGACCAAAAAGGACTCTTCTACTGAAGTCACTATATAAAGCGCTCATCGCTCCTTTACTTTGGAAAGAGGATGAATTGAATGAACAGACGGCACGGATATTTGAATGCCAGTCTTGCTTTCGCTCGGCGAGAGCTGTATATTTCTCTATAATGCCCGCGAAATTCTTCGCTCTTTAGCAGACCAATCGATTGTCGATTCGCATCTTTAAATAGACTTATAATTTCAGGAAAAGCGCCATTTATTTAATCCCGACTATCCGAGGCAAGCCCAGCTCTACACCCTTTTTTATTCGATTCGCAGACGTCCGAATTCATTTGAGAAACACTGGCCAGTTTTTATCGATCTTTTTTTCGTTGCTTTGATTTAGTGGCCGCTGACGTGGGTTTGTTTTTTTCCTTCTCAAAATAGAAAGTGGAATCAAGACAAAGTATTATTAATTGGTTTTGCAATTGAAGAAAAAAAGTTAACAAGTTTTAAGAATTAAGTATTAAAAGCCAAGATAATTAATTTTTCAACCTGAATTTAATACTGTCAGTCATTGTATAAAGTGCACAGTTCACAATGCAAAAAATAAAACTTTGGCCAAACAAAAATAAAGTTACAGGATTATTTAAATTTTCCCGATAATTAAATTACCGAGAAAAAGTATCAACTGTTTTCATTGTTTTCTATATGAAAAGCTTTTGCAGAATTTATAGAATATTTTTTACAGAGAAAAAGTACAATGCTTACCGCAAATAAATTAAAATTTCATAATTCGATTTTTTTTTAGAACAAACTGAACTACAAAAAGTACTTTTACAAGAACATAGAAATTTATAAATTTAATTATTTATTTCAAGAAAATGTCACTATTTTTGTACATTAATATTTAATGAAAAATAATATAATGTTTTATAAATATTAAAATAAAATTTATTTAAGAAAAAAATATATACGAATGCATCATCGACATATTTTAGAAATTGAATACAAATTTATATCGAAAGGATTGAACAAAAAATGAAATTTATATTCATTTTTGGTAGCTCCTAAATGTGTCAATTTTGAAATTGATTTTCTTATAGCCGAACTTCATAAATAATCTGCGTTAATTTTGGCTTATATCGAGTTATAAATAATTTGATGCCGCAGCTTCGGCTTTTAGAAATAAGATTATTGAGTTTCTTGTTTGAGTAATTTATTATTTCAAAAATAAACCATCGAGCGTGCTTCTTATAATTATAAATGATATGCATTCATAATTTTATTATCAAATTAGTATATAAATTAATAAACTTAATACAGCACAGAGTTAATTCCTTAGTGTCATATATTTTCTTAATCTTCAATAATTACTCTCATTTCACAAACCACATAATTAATTCAAACCTACACACCTCAGAGACACCCAATAAAAAAAAACCAATACACAGCCTTATAAAAAAAAAATAATCTAAAAATCCACCTAATAATCATCTCCGATTCCAACATCAGCAGAAACCGAGAGAGTTACCACACGCACATGTACGCGCCGCAAGCGTATTCACACTATTTTTCGGCTTGTCCGCCGCCGCTGGGTAGATTGCCAAAAGCCGCCACATGTTGGCAAAGCCCGAGTCGCGCGCGCGCGTGGATGATGCCGATATAATACGCACTTCTCTTCTCCGTGTGCAGAAGTCGACGTCATATTCGCAGCGCGTCGCTGACTGCGTGTGTAATTATATATTGGAAACTGGCCTTTGCGGCACGTGCGTGAGCCGATTAGCTGGTGCTTTTATAGTTGTTCGGTTCTTTTATGGGGAGTTTGTTGGGAATGACGATGGTGTGATATTTTGGTGGAATGGATTATAGTTGTAATAAATTATGTTGTTTATTTAAGTAGGGAAGAGATAGGTGTGGTTAAAGTTTGTTTTTATCGTAATTAGATTTTTGAGGTGATTTAATATTAAATGAGATTGACTCAATAAGACCATTATTGCAATTTACGTAATTTAATTAAATACGTAATTTTTATGAGAAATATGAAATAATATGTTTAAAACTTTGTATTATCTTTTTGGTTTTACTTAAAGGCGACTTGGCGTACAGAACAACAAATGAGTCTCGAATGAAACAAGCTGCATAAAACTTCTAGAGTATATTAAACTGCATAATCACTTTGAGAACTGCAGTTCGAATATAGCAATAATCCATATAATCTGTTTATAACTAGAAGCTTAACTTTAATAAAAAACAAAACCAAAAGTTACGACAAAAGATTTTCGAGCTACAATCACCTTGCGTTAATGAATCGTATCTACTCTTGACTTTCCAGCTATTCAAAAAGCAATTAAAGGACATCTTCACAACCATCTATACCAACCAAGTTTTCTCCCATGCAAAACGAACTCGTACAAACTTCAAATCGCACACCCATTGACAGCTCACCCTCTCAACAATAAAAAAATCCTTAATCAGGTCACAGCAGAAAAACATCCGCGAAGCGAGCCAAAAAAAGTTAAAAGTCCAAAGCGAGAATAAAGATTATGAAAGTACCTACGTCGCTCGCTGCACGTACGATTAAACGTTAAATGGCCCTTGCAGGAGTAGGAAGAGCAGCCGGCAAGGAATTTGGGAGTAGGTCACCTGGTAGCCTAGCGAGCGCGCGGCTGCGAGGGTGTCGGCTTTGCCTGATGTGGGTTGCTGAACTCGCTGACCCATATGCCGGTTAAATGGGTCACGGGGCGCCGCGAGAGGAGAACCCCTAGACTGATCCAATTCGTTTCTTCGCTCCTTTCTTTTTTGCAAATAAGACGAAAATCCTTTCTGCTTAAGGGAGTCGGGAGAGAGCATCGATTATTCACTGATCCGAGTGAAATTTACTTTTGTCTTTGCTCTAATTGAATGGGGCTCTTTGGTTGGAGGGGTAGCAAAAAGTAAACGGGTTCCTTTAGAGGAAGTGCTTTTTCTATTTCTTATGAGCTTGTTGAAGTGGTCGTTTTTGATTTTGGGAATGGGTTTGTTTGTTATTGTGCGATTGAAGGTTAAAGCATTGGAATATTATTATAGTTTATGTCAAGTTTTTTTTTCAAGATAAAACTAATGACCACTTTAATGTATCGTAGTTTTAATATTTGTCAATCTTAGCGATTCAGCTCTCGTAAATTTCAGAGTAAAATTAAGTAAAATAAAGCCGTAGCCGGAACATAAAACTTTATAGTAAAGTCTTTCGATTTTTCGATTAAGCGCTTTATCACAGCAAATATCTAGACATCGATCAAAGCTCCATCCAGAAAAAGAAGACTCAACAAATCCATTCCACACATCAAAGTAAAACAACGAGGACATATCTTTTACATACCAACCAAAGCAAATAAGATCCTCCGATGACATTCATCATTCCTTAACGATCACCACGCATCGATCCCCTCCACTCACCCATAAAAAATTCACCACTCAAACACACATCTTCCCCACCCAACCCTGCATAATTAACCACCAACCCAAAAATATTTATCGATAAGAAAATTCTCGTCCACACGCTATACCCGCTCCTTACGCGACTTCACCTGCGCTCACTTTTGCGCGCCGAAAATACCGAAAAATCGATAGAGCGTTCGTTTAACCCGCCGCCGTTCGCGCAGCATCGCGCACGGAAATACCGGCTACTATCTGTGTGTATGTGCGCTGCGCGCGCGTTCGAGGCGTCATCTCCGCGATTCGCGCGATCTGTGTGTATACAAAATGGCTAAGGCGCTGATTGGCGAGCGCGGACGTAAAAATAAACAGGACAGCGCTCGGACGCTATTTATAATGAAAATATTTTCGCGACCGGGCGGCTCGGCTAAGCTAGAGAGAGAGAGAGCTCCGCGGGGCTATCCGACGCGCTTCCGTCGAAATTCCGTTGCTAACTGCCCGTGTGTTATCGTTCTTTTCTCTCTTTTTTTGTTTTTCTTTATCTTTTTTTTTCGTTAAGGAATTCGCCATTGATTCTCGGTATTGTGAAAGAAGGGGTAAAAATAATCTGACCTGTAAATACGCGGAGGGTATCCAGATACTCGCGGCGATTGGTTAATGTTTGCGAACGCGCGCTTTTTTCTATTGACAGAGGGAAGTAGGAGGTTCAGCCGTTTCTTGGCTTTTAACTATTGAGTATTTAACTTTTAGATGGTTTGATTTTTCAGTGGTTCTACGCGTTTTCGAAACGTGAAATTCAAATAGTTACTGCATGAAAGAACTAATATTGTACAAGTCACGACGAAGATTTGAATAATTGTTGAAATGAAGCAGAATACTTTTGAATAATGAGACTTAAATTATATTCAATTGACTTGGACTTGAATATACTTTTCATCAGAGTGATTTAATCAATACTTTTGCACTCCTGATTCACTGCTTGAATCAAGTTAAGCAACTTTTGAAAATCGAAAACAACAATGTAACGCGAAATGCATATATGTACATATATCGCCGGAATAAAAGAACAATGCAGCCCACGCGAGAGAAGCACTAAACCATCAAAAATGTTTTTGTCATTCAACGAGAAATTGAAATTCCGAGCTTCCTTAATCTCTCCATCAGGAAAGGCTCGCTCAGCGAAATTCGCATATTTTGCATCCGCTCGAAAGAAGAATAAAATTCGCCCCCCCCGACACATCGTCGCTATAAAATTCACCGCGGAATCCCAAAGTCGCGCGGGCAATTGAATTTATTAGCGGCGCTTTTCGTTTTAAAGAAACATCAGCTCCTCTAGCGGAATCCTCACTTTATGGATTGAGCTGGCTGTGCAGCTCTCCGGAAGACCAGCCACAGAGAGAGAGAGAAAGAGAAGTTAACTCGTAGCGCGTGTGCTGGCCAGGCTCCAAAACTACGCCAAGGCGGCGGCTCTGACGCCAGCATCAATGAAACGCGTAGAGAGAGAAAGAGAGAGAGGGAATGAACGAACTAGCGCGATTATATAGAGAGCTTACACGCCACGTCGTTTAGCTCCCGAAAATAACGACTGCGTGCGCGACTGCTACTACTGATTTGCGTCTTACTCAGCCTGGACTTTGACTACTTGGCTCGCTCTTCCCCCTGTTCCGCGTCGCTTCCGCTCGTCGATCGATCTCTCATTCTCGCCTTTCTCTATCTTTCATTCTCTCTCTTTCTTCCTGTCTCGTTACTTATTTGAAAAAAAATATATCGCGTTTTCGGATAGTCATTTTGTGACGAGTACTGTCGGGTTGGAGAGTAGAAAGAACGGCTGAGTTTTTCACGCGGGTTTAGCGGTATCGTTAGAATTTTTCGTTTCCGAAATCTTTATTTTCGTCCGCCATTTAAGCTGCTCTACTTTTTACCAAGCGCGCGCCTTTTTTTGGAAGTCGCTGGGACTTGGCATTAGCGCAAGTTATGAAAATACAATTATTGTTGGCAAGATAGCTTTTTTTCTCGGGGAAAATCCGTAGAATCTTGCTACGCGAGTTTCATTGAGTAAACAAAATGTTTGCTTTAATAACACAGGAAAGAGCTGTCGGAATACAGGAAATGTAGTTTAACAATTGAGTTATTGAGCGAGAGTTGCTACAGTAAAATTAGAAACTACTTTTTCGTTGGAATTTTGAAGATTAATTTTTGTAAAACATTGTAGAAGCTTTTAAACTACATCAAAAGATTTTAATGTACGCTGAAACAAGTTTGAATGTATTTTTAGACTTTTTTTTGACGTATTGTCGGTATACTTAGTTTGCTTTCAATATTCAACCTCATAAAAAGTTTGATATTAGACTTTCAAAGCAAACATGAGTCTTGGAGATTAATGAGAACTAATTTTGTATTTTTCTAGCAAATATAGACTAAAATTTTTGAAATACTCTTAAAACTTAACAATCAGTGCAAACATTTATTACAGTAAACAGCATGTTTTCAAAATAATTCAGTGATAGATTGCTTTACGGATATACAATATATACATGATAAACATAGTTTTATATGGTTGAAGTTTTTGTATTTTGAATAGTGTAATAACTCTCCACACACTTAGTGTAAAAATAAAAAAGACACACTGCACACCGAATATACACAATTTTGATCTTATCTCTCTTATATTCAACGTACCTACGTATCGTATATTACTTTGTACAGTTTATTAATACAACTTTTATCCAAATAATATTTTTAATCGAAAAACTATACTTCTGAATTTTTTGCAACGATAATTCAATCCTTAATTTCAGATAAAACATCTCCACGTAATAAACAACAAACCATGCACCAGAGCGCCACAAAGAAAGTACAACGACCGGTGCGACTCCCCGCACACGTAAACACAAGACAAAGACAAAGTGCATAAGAGAAAAAGTGCGAGCAACCTAATGCCATCCGAGAACTCGTCACCTGGGCTTGATCTCGTCGCTCGCTGGACTGCAGCAGCAGCCCCGGCGCCTCTCAGCTTTATATACCCAGCCCAGCGGCTCTAGACGCTCTAGGCCTAAAGCCTCTCCTAGAGTCGCGAGTTATAGCGCGATGCATACACACGGCATGCATAATTCAACGGATTAATATTGCACGCATGCGGAACATGGAGAGACACACCAGCTCTCCCACACTCGTAGTGAATTGACCATTCGGCGTCTAGATGCCCTGTACGTATACACCTATGCCGTTAACGCGACGACCAGCAGGCGCGGGAACTTGACCGATGAATCATTTATGCGCCCGGCGTAATGCGAGCTAGAGAGCGTATTTTCTTTCTTTGTTGATGGCTCCGGTCGAGACGTTGTTGTTATCCGCTGTTATAGGGTAGGGGAGATGTGCGAGTACTAGCTGTGAGTTGAAAGCTGGTGTGGTGAATAATGTAGTGTAGATAGTTGTGGGAGTGAAAGCTTCTAGGTTGATGTAGATGTGTTTAATTGGAATTTTATTGTAAGTATATGATGAACGTATAGGGAATCAATGGAGTTCATTAAGAGAGGTGTATTAGCTTATAGAGAATAGTAAAATGGAAAAGAGAAGATAATAAGTTCTAGGAAGTATTTAGTTTCTATAGATAATGATGTACGAATATATAGGTCGTACTCGTTGGGGAATACCAGAATTAATATTGCAAGTTTTAGCTGGTTGTTTATTAATTATGAAGAATAAACAGGAATTACCAATATTTCGAAGGACTACTGTTATGCAAGCCAGGTGAAATATTTACATTTGAATCATCATTTGAAATTTATTGTTGCGCGACAATAATATCTGTAGGAAATATTTGACGAATACCTGAAAAGATTCAAATCCTAAGATTCACCACTTTCCATAAAGTTGGACAACAAAAACTTTCAAAACTTACTGCATAGCAGGCAAAGTTTTTGCAGCATTACCACTCCGATAATCGCCACCCAGTTTCACCTAATTTTCACCATTAATCATCCAAGTATAAACAAACGCTTAATTGTAATCCCATCCTTGAAGAAACTTAGCAACTTTCCTGGGAATCCCAGGCCGCGAGTTAAACAAACGTAAATACCGGCTGAATATTTGAAAGCACAACGCCTACGTCTCTCCTAATGCATGAATGCCTGCGCGCTTTATAATTCATACAGAATGCGGCCTATGTTACTCTCCACAGCTGGCATTATGGTAAGAGGCATTGTACAAGTCGTGTCATTAGGTACCTAGACTATCGTGCTACTTGGGCAGTAGCTACCGTAGCGAAAGTCGCGAGATCACTGTCCTCTCCTTTGCTAGTCGATCACGCGTGTAAAGAGAGCCGTATGAATTATCAATGAGAAAATATAATCTTTTATGTTGTTGTTCTCTTCCTACACATATGGCTGCTGCCTGAGTTGTAACGAATCGATATGTGATGTATTGGGATGAGAAAGAAGCAAGTTAACGAAGCATGTGTGTAACGCTTGAGGTGGACTGTTGAGATTTTTGCATTCTTAAGGTGGTAATGTAATATTGATGGGAATGCGTTTTCTTAGGGAGATTTATGAAGTGGAAGACAAAGAGGAAATATGTATGAGGTGGAGGTGTGATGATTATAAAATTGCAACTTTGATGAGATTTAATGGTCGATGATGGTGTAGACTATTTATGTTATAATTATGAAAGGAATTTGTTTAACGATGTTGTGCTAATTATAAAAATTAATGAGCTAAAATATAATTTTTTTTTAATCTCTATTATATTTATTAATCGATTATGTAACATTAAAAATTACTATTTTTATTTAAAATAAGCTATTAAATTAAAAATTATAATAATTTCTAAAAACGTAGGTTGCACTAGCTAAAAAATCTATTCTCCTTAAAACTTTCTACTTTACCAATGGCGATGTCGCTTCAGATAGTGACAATACTACTGCCAAAAATCAATTTTAAAAATATTTGCCTTAGATTTTACACTAACTTTAATTTTTCATGCACAGCCTTCGATTCCGGAAAACAGTGCAATAATATTTTATCACGAATCAACGTACAACTGCAAACCGAGCCATTAAACCTTTAGAATAAAACGTTCGCTCGGAAAGTAAACGACTGTTCCAGGAAGCCCAGTGACTTACTCAGCATACAACTTTTCTAATCAACTACAAAACACAGCAAACACAATGTAACGGCGGACGACCATGTTTATGCAATTCTTCAGTAGTAACGCCAGCGCCGCAATGTTTAGTCAGACAGCGCCTCGCAATACCAGCGACTCGGACCCATCTTCCCTCCCTCTATTTATTTAAACTCCGCGTCCTTGAAGTACACATTCGACCGCATGCATTTAGCCGCGCATTAAGCCACCCAAATAATTGCCATCTCCAAACAAACGTCGAATCCGAAAAAAAACTCTCCCTAATATAAATCCCACAAGCCGAGGCCTCGCCTGCTTTTCCAGCTCGACGACACCGCGTCCACCCACGCGGCGTAAATTAGCCCTCGAGCGCGAGAAAGAGAGCGGCGAGGGGTCCAGAGCGCGCGCTAAATGAGACGCGCGCGCGCATAAATAAAAGCACACACAGCTGCGACCTTTAACGGCTTGGCGGACGACACGTGCGGACTTTATGACTCACGTAGTCGCTGCTGCTGCTGCCGCGCCCCACGCGCGCGGGTCACGCGAGTCCACCCCCCTGCGCTGCACTCTCCCTCTGATGCGCTCCTCGCATTCCTCCCTGCAGCGATCGATCGCCTCGCCGTGTTCTACCTGTATACGGATGTGTATAAATCGCGTGTGTGTATATATCGTTCTTCGTTTTTTTCGAGAGAGAGAGAGAGAGAGAGAGAGTTGGATCTTTTTTTTTATTTCTCGTTCGCATGCGCGCGGAATTGTCTTCGCGTGCGGAGGCTCGTTACTCATTGCAAGTGGCGGCTTTTACTTTAACTGCCCCGAGAGCTGCCTCGTGATTTCTTTTGCCTCGGACGCGAGCGATAATCCAGCAGTCGTCTGGAATATGAGCGGCTTTGCGAGAGCGGGTAATTATCTTGTCGCCGCTGGTAATAAAAGCAAACTAATGCGCTGTATAATTCATTTAGACGAGGCTGTTTTAGAAGGAATAAGGCTCGCTTGAATGAAGTATCGTGGATCGTAATTGCAATGCGGTATTAAAGACTTTTGAGTGTGAGGAAAAAAATCAAGATTGCACTGGATGAATGGTTAGGAATTGGTATCGATTAACGTAGATATACGGTGAATTGTTGAGCTTTGCCGTTATTATGCGTGGGTCGAGGTAAAAAATTGATTCATTTGAGCTTGAGCGTAATCGCCAAAAATAGTCGCGCTAGCGCGACCAGCGCGGCTTTCTTAGAACCGCTAATATTTGAGTATATACACGAGTTCCGTTGTATAAAGAATAGCGGCGAAAATTTGTATAATGATTAAAGTTTGCTGAATCATGCCCTGGAGCTTTCTACCCAACTTACGAAGCTCTTCTGCTGCTTTGATTAATGTTTGATCCATCGTGAATCGAAATAATTTTGACTCACGTTTTACAACAACGAAAAAGCTATTTTCCAATGAAGCAAACGAATCCATTATTAATAACACTCTCATCTTTATACAAGTAAAAGCAAATACTAATAATTGTATAAGTATTCAATGACACAGTTAGTAAATTTGAGGAAGGTTAATTACCAGGGGATACGAATGTCACTTCATCGTTTGCATGCCGCTCGCATACGTGTGCGTGTGCACGTTTTGCATTCGTGAAGCATCCGTCGGATGACAAATGAATTTACCCACGAAAATCCGGGGCACGCTTGAAAACGATTGTCCAGCACTCGTGCAAAACTCTAACGAGCCTTTGATTCACCCTACACGTAAACTCGAAATTTTTACGACAGATAAATTTTATCGCTCGGGGGGCGCATAATCTGAAGCTGAAAAAAAAGAGAGCTTCATATCTCGCTGAATAAAACAGGAGCAATAAAAATCATTAAACAGGTAGCGCGAGAAGAAAGCGAGCGAAATGAGGTGAAAAACCCAGCATGACATCAGCCTTCTCGGAACATTCCGGCGCTTATACAATGAAAACACGAACGAGGAGGAGAAAAAAAAGCGAGCCCGACGAGTTGGAAGGCTCGCTCTTGCGAAGACAGCGCGTGTCAAGGCGGCCCCCCTGAGAAATGCCCCTTGGCCAGACGCTGATTTTTTACGAGAGCCAGACACGCCACTACGGCAGTCCGGCCCGTGACAAATCGAAAAATCGAGGCCGCGCGGATTCGGGGGCGCCGTTAATTTTTATTTATCTGCTTCCTTATCGGCGCTCTCTCTGCTTATCGCGCCGCCTACACATATGTACACCCGACAATCAAGCTAACAGCTCTGCTTCTGGGGAAAGTGTATCTGGGACCGATCGAATTTGGCTCAATTTGCTGGATGCCGACGCGCCTGTGTGGCGCGCTGGTGGAGATTTCTTCTGTAATGATTTTTTTGTAGTCTTCTGTGGGTGATTGTCTTTTTTAAGGGGAGATATGGGGCTTCTTGGGGAGTAAGAAGGGGTTGGTTTTTTTGTTGATAGACTGTCGGATTGGGTGGGAATCAAAATCTTATCTGAACGTAATGCGGTAGAGCAGTAAATCTCGTAAATATTGGGATTGTAAATACAAATGCATTTTATTTGTGAAGTGTAGATGTTGGTATATACATAGAGTCGGAGAACCAAATATTGGCCCATCTTATTGAGCAGCTGAAAAGTTTCCCTTGACACTACATTTATATAATATTTTTAAGAAATACGTTATTTAAAAAGACTTTAATCTTGTTTGTCTTTATAAAATATATTCTATCTTCTTTACTAAAAAATGAGAATCAAAATTAGTTGTCATATATTCCATTTGTAATTTATCACGTATAAACAGAAGAGATTCAATAAAATTCCGCTATTTCATAAAGTGAGTCACATAAGTTGGCACATGGCAAATATTTCGGATGTGATAATTATTGAAATATATAAATATAAACTTGCCCAGAATACATGCTTAGTTGAAAATGTAATAATCGAACTTTTTTGTTTTGTTCTGCTTTTGGAATTTGTTTGATGAAAGTATATTTAGAGTTTAAGCAATGATATCTCAAATATTTTTCTTTGAATAATTTATTAATAGAACTCACATTTAAAGCACGTAATAATAGTTTTATGAAATCCGCTTTATCATTATTCTAATCCATGCTAGCTCGATTAAGCGATTACAGTAGAGCTTACAAAGTTTTAATTAAGTAGCAAGCTATACGCCCGACTTTGGTATAAAAACCACGCTCTAGCGTCTCACAATTTCACCAACCGAACTAAAAACCCTTACTCCACCACACCCGCAAAACACCTTCAAAAACTACTCGCTCTCACCCCAACTATTCATAAACCACACCACAGAATCAACCGATCGCTCAATCAAACCGCTAATTTCCACGCCAACCCACCCAAACCCCCCAAAGAAGACATTCTAACCGCTCCACCTCCCGCCCCTTTCCACCCACGCTCAGCCGTCCCGCAACACGCCACTAAAGCTCGAAGCTTGCGTAAGCACGATAATCGCGGTCGCGCTCACAGAAAGAGCCCGAGACAGGTGTGTGTGTAGCTAGGTAGGCTCGCTCGCGAACTTAACCTTCACCTCGACTCGCGAGCGCCGACTAATCGAGAGAGAGAGAGAGACAGAGTGACGCGCCGCCACTCGACCTTGCAAAGGGGGATTCCCCTCGCTCAACAGAAAGAGAGAGGGCTCGCTCACTCACCCTTTTTCCCTTTCCTTTGCGTGCAGCCGAGCGACCGAGGGAATTTCTATACGCTCGCGTGCCGCGCGACCCCCACCCCCGCACCTCCTCCGCACTTCCGAAATCGCAGCTGGCCTAATAGCGCGCCGATCGCCTCCCTCTGACTCACGCTCCGACGATCTAACCTTGGCCAATCAAACGCCCCCGAAAGTGAGGAGGGAGGGCTAAAAGCTTTTTCTCCGGCGGCGCGCGTTCCTCTTCCGCTCTCTTTTTAGGCGGGCTGATGACCCAAGTGGAGCAAGGTGCCGCGCGGCGCGGGCTACTTTTTTTTTTT
>JAPYZA010004517.1:0-17673 GCA_030522685.1 Eupelmus azureus | reverse complement strand
CTCTCTCTCTCTCTCTCTCTCTCTCTCTCTCTCTCTCTCTCTCTCTCTCTCTCTCTCTCTCTCTCTCTCTCTCTCTCTCTCTCTCTCTCTCTCTCTGCTATGACGCTATTGATATTATTAGTACTAGCTTGATATTTCATGGGATTTCTGTTTTAAAAACAAATAGCTATTATTATATATGATTATTTATATATTCATACAAATTGATGAATTTTACTACTTCAAAATAAATCTTAGTATTAATTTTATTACACAACAAATAATTTTTCTTTTTTAATAAATTATTAAGAGCTGGTAAAATGGTTATTAAGTTAAATAACTTTTTAATTATTCAAAAATTTTAAATAAAGCTTCTTTATAACTGAATAATAAGCGATAATAATACAGTATTTTGTGATCGAATGAAATTAAAGTTTTGTAAATAGGAAAATTGTATAATTTTCACCTTATATTTTCAAACATTTAATATTGTTTTACGTTTTTGTAACTAGGAAGTCATTGGGTACAAGAGATGGCCTGGCTCATAGGAAACGATTTAAACTTTGAGGAAGCTCGAAAAACGCATTTTGTTTTAAGAAGTCCACTTTTAGAGTAAATCTTTATTATAATCCTTTAATATTTTATTTATGCTAGTTATGATAAACAATATAAAATTAATCGAAAATCGTAGATCATCTGCTCTAATGGTCAACGGATCGTTCGTCGAATGGTTTGCAAAACTAGGTGAATCCGTTGAAACGGTCGAGAAGTTACCCAGTCCTCGGTATATAAAAACTCATTTACCGCTCGATTTACTTCCAAAGCAACTTCTCGAGAAGAAACCAAAGGTATTACTTACTTCCATTTATACTTTCACTTCTTTATCCTTATTTATCCTATAAATTTATACATTTTTACAATTAATTTAAAATAAAAAAAAATCTATATCTTTTTTATTTTTTTTTCCATGAATTTGAATGTTACATTTAACATGCTTATAATTTATGTTAAAAGAATATCATAAAAATCAAAACTTAACCAATTATTTATACTTTCAGATGATCTACATTGCCAGAAATCCGAAAGATATGTGCGTAAGTTTTTATCACTACTGCAGACTGTTCCATGACTTAAGTTGCTCTTTTGAAGAATTTGCAGAGTTGATGGTAACAGATAATGGTAATTAAAAATTTATGTACACTCATGTAAAAGTTGCAGTTTGTAAATATTTAATAGATAAGTATCTTTCAATTTCTAGCACCACCAGGACCGTTTTGGAATCATGTTCTACCTTTCTGGGAACGACGCCATCAAGAAAATATTCTTTTCTTTACGTACGAAGAAATGAAAAAGGTAATTTTTCTTCCTTTTCTAATTTTGTGACTAATATCTCGATACCCGGTTAAAAAAATCTCGTGATTAATCATGTGATTAATCACATGATCCTTACTAAATTTTATATAGTTTCATAGAATTTAGTAAAAATCATGTGATTTATCATGTGATTAATCGTATGATATATGACGTCATTAATTCTATGATATAACATATAATTTTTCTAAACTTGTTGAAAATCACATGATTAATCACGTGATTAAATTCTTGATAGTATCACGTGCTTAATCATTTGATTAATCATGTAGTTAATCAGATTATAAATGACGTGATTTTTTTTTTAACCGGGTAAGTTGAAAATGTTTTCGAAATAATTTTTATAAAGCAGTATTTATAAAAATAATAACTTTAATTATCAGAAGTTATATTAATTAATATTAAAACAAGCATAGGTTACATAAGATTGATAAAAATTATTTTTAAATTCTCTCTTAAAAAAAAGCATGAATGAGAAAGTGTTAAAAATCTATTCGTGATGCGCTTTGGTTATGAGTGAGTAGCTCTTGATTGGTTCGATGAAAAACGCGCGAATATTGAAAGTTGTTTTAATTTTGGTTAAAGATGAATTTATCTGTGCAATTTATCTGTGCAATTTTAATACTTATCAAATTTTTAAATAATTAAATCATTAATTATTATTATTATTATTATTATTATTATTATTATTAAATGTATTATTTAATGTATTTTATTATAGCATTCAAACTTATTATAGTATTTAAAATTTAGAGTGCGCTTGCGCCCTGAAAATGCCCTAGTTTATATTAAATTTTTTTAAAATTATTTTAAGACTATTTTCGATACTGCGAGTATGTATAAATTCATGTAAAAATTTAATTTTAATAATATGATATCATGTTCATGGATTATTTTTAGCGATAAGAAAAAAGTGTATTTGCCGTTTGACTCATTAAGGCAATCTCACATTTATGATTTTAATTACCCAGTTTCTGTTAAGTTAATTGGAAAAATTTTGCATAATAATTCAATAATAAATACATAAAAAATGAAATTTCTTTGTTATAAATTTTATGAAAAGGACCAGGAAGCAGCGATAAGAAAGACAGCGAAATTTCTAAAAAAGAAGCTGAGCGATGAACAGGTAGCTCAGCTGAGCGATCACTTATCCTTCAAAAAGATGGCTGCTAATCCGTCGGTGAACTACGAGCAAGTGCTGGCCCAGAAAAATCTCAGCTCGAGCGATCCCAATACCAAATTCATACGTAAAGGTAAAGTAGGAGATTGGCGCCACTATATGTCCGACGAGCTGTCGCATAGGTTCGACGAGTGGACAGAGCGGAACCTTAAAGGCACCGGTCTTAAATTTGTCATGGATGACTTCGAAGACTGAAGTGGAAATTCATTTTTTAGAACTTGTGACTAGACGTGCAAGTACTTTTAGCACTCAATTTCACATGCGTTTGTTTGCGTGAAATTAATTTTTAGATTTATTTCTTAAAAAAAAAAACAAATAAATAAAACAAATTTTTATGGTATAAAACTTAAATCAATAAAAGGTAAAGTGCACGTCAATACTCACAACTCTTTCTTTGTTGCCATGATTAGTTCACTTAGTCTTTTATTTGTTAATCGTTGTTATACTTACAAGTTTTTTTTATTTGAAAGTTAAGATTTCTTATCGAACTTAGATTTTACCATTATACTTAAAAAAAGAATGATGTTTATTGTAGTCAAGAAAAGTAGTGGAAAACTGTGAAATATATTCTGAAAAAAACCTCTGTAAACTAATTTAGCAGATTACTTTCGCCAAAAAAGAGTAACTCGGCTATAATAGGAATGAAATTTTATTGAATAAAGGATTATTTTACTCATATTTTAAGTTGAAGCTATTTTTTCGACTTATTCTTAAAATTTATAAATTAATAATATATAGATTTTTATTCTTATAACACAAATAGTGAATAAAATTAGAGTTTATTTAAAGAATTGAAGCTTCTTACCGGGGATTATTCATCTATCCTTATCTCAAATCAAACTTTAAAGCTTGAACCCATTCCACGAACCTATTCCTTATTTAGAAATTGACATTATAGAATTAATTGTAGTAAAAATTTTGTAAAATTCTACGAATAAATAGTTTTAAAAAGATTAATATAAATACGTTTTGTGTTTCTAATGTACCCATAATAAATACTATACTACTCTTTTATTAATACAAACAAAAAAATAAATTTGTAGTGTAATATGTTTTCAAACTTTAATATGATAATTGATGATACTTGCTAATTGAGTGTAATACTATCTGCATTAAAATCAAAATAAATAATATAATAATTATGACGTGGTAATTTTTAATAGCTTTCTAGGGCTATTAATTCCCGATATCGCTCACGTAAATAATTAAAAGTAGAAAAACTTAATAATCGTCGTCACCTAAAAACCTTAAAAACTCTTCCAAAAAGGGAGATCCTGTTGAGGCTGCTTGGATCTGCGAATACGCAAGCGAGTTCTATAATATCTTTATTACTACGCTTCTTTAAATTATTTCACATCATGCAAATAACGATTATTATTAAGGTAAACCGGGGGAAGACAATTTTTTTTTCATATACATTTTTCTCATAATTTTTTTATATAAAAAACTAAAACAAAAATGTATATAAAATATATAAAAATTCATAAAAAAATTTATATGAAAAATTCATGTTTAAAATTTATATGATTTTTTTCGATATGGAGCTCTATATAGAGACTCGACTGTAGTACTTTAAACGGCGAGCTACAGTAGTAACTCTTCTACCTAGTTGTCTTTCACCTCGAAGGCGGCGCGTACGAGTATGAAAGCTAATACTATAAACTATACTATAGTAGTACGCGCGCGTACAACCGCGGCGCTTGTTAGTTGTGAGAGAGAGAGAGAGAGAGAGAGAGAGAGAGAGAGAGAGAGAGAGAGAGAGAGAGAGAGAGAGAGAGAAAGAGAGTGGGAGCAGAGGACGGAGACTCGAAGAGGACCAGTTATATCCGGCCATTGGAAGGCAAGCGAGACGGAGCGAGTGATTTTTGTGCGCGGCGCGCGTACTATTTACCACAATAGTAGCGCGCGCGAGAGTTGTGTAAAAAGACGCATAGTAGTGAACGTGAGCGTGAGCGTGAGCGTGAGCAGCAGCAGCAAGTAGAGGGTAGACCCGAGGTGTCGAGGCGATCGTATTGACCTCCCCCCTTGACGCGCGTTCCTCACTTGGTCAGTGTATGTGTACCTAACTAAAGCGTAACGCGCAGTGAGTGCTTTGCTGCTTTGCTGCAGAGCGCGACTGCGAGAGCGAGAAGATGGCGACGTATTTGAAAAGATCGTCGAAGCTGTTCGAGCGGCTGCCCGCGGGTAGCAGTGGTACCAGCGGCGGCGGCGGCGGTGGCGGCAGCGGCAGCAGCAGCAGCAGCAGCAGCAGCAGCTCCGTCAGCAGCAGTAACAACAGCAGGACTCGGAGTAGCACAGCGGGGAACAACAGCAGCAGCAGCGAGCCAACGCTGCGCGAGCTCATCTGCCCGGTTTGCCGTACGTTGCTGCGCGAGCCGGTCACCCTGCCCTGTGCCCATAACCTCTGTCTGCGCTGTCTCCGGGGCACCGTTGAGCACAGCAACCTCAGCTGTCCGCTCTGCCGGCAGCGGGTCGGCTCCTGGCTGAGACGAAGCAAGCCCGAGAGCCTCGTTAATCGAGAGCTCTGGCAGCTCATCAGGCGCAGGTACCCCCAGGAAGTCCTCGCGGAGGAGGGACCGCCCCTCCTCGCCAACGAACTTCATTTCGATCCTGGTCAGTACTAACTATAACAACTCTTAGTCTATATACTTAAACGTACTTACCCAGCGTACAAATCCCACGCATGCCTATCTACCTATCAATCACGACGCACCGAGCAACCGAGTTACTTCCAGGAGCTTAACCTTATTGAGCCAATTCTTTTCTCTACTCGTTCCTATGCACAACGATTGTACACTTCCACCAAACGTGCTCTTACTTTTATTTATTATATGACTTCCAATTTTACTAGCTATTATGCTTTTTTATCCATTTTGTTGGTTAGGATCGCGTGTTTTGTTTGCTCAAGTTGTCTATGCGATATACATTGTCTGCTTCGCTCTGCTGCAGTAAACCTTTCTTTTTTCTACTATCTTTATTTACCTTTCAAATGCTTTCCAGTTTTTCAATTATTTTTCAAATTATTTGAGTGTAAGAGCATCTCTCGTCTATAATGCAATCCCTCAGTTGTCGCTTGTCGTGTACAGCTTGTATATACTTTGCCAATAATTCTAAAGAGCTCTTCAGCTAATAATTCTGTTTTACAATAAATAAAAAATCATGAATTCAACGAATAAAAATTCTCCAGTTATTGTTTTCTTGAAATTTAAACTTAATTCTGGAATGTGTACAATTCTTGTATTTGTTAGTATGTCAAACTATTAATTTTAGTTATGTTAAGGTAGTTTGAGCCACTTTCGGTGTATCTTAACCTCGACGTAATCATAAAAATTAAATTAATCAAGATTTTTCTAAAAGTTTAAAGGGAGTTAGTATTTACTTTATGTAAGGTCTCTAAAAAATTTCAAGTAGTTTTACCGTGCAGATATTGAAATTTAGTAAATTCTCTGTGAGGGTTTATACACGCGCAGTGTAAGTATCTATATACAGTGAAATAAGTATACTTTAATTAACTATATCTCAATATCTGTACGGGAAAACTACTTGAAATTTGTTAGAGACATTACTTAATATAAAAACTAATATCCCTCAAACTTTCAAAGAATTCTTGAATAGTTGAATTTTGGCTCAAACAACCTTAAATTTTATACACTTCATATTTCCTCAAGTTTTTCTTTTGAATAGGATCAACCATTTTACTTTAAGATTACAATTTAACCAGAAATTTGATTTCATTAGAAACTTAATATTTATGCTTACTTCAATCAATGTAATATAATCCAAAAATGTAGTAATCAATGTAAATTTTATCATTATATAAAAATATAATGATTAGTATTGTTAAAAATAAATATAACAAATTTACAAATACCATTGTCAGTTTTACCTTTGTGGAAGTAAACACTTTTAAATTATTATTTGAATATAATGAATTTATCAGTTACAAGTTTACAAAGTATAAAACTATAACTATATAGTTATTATTAAAATCAGGGCTATTTCCTGATGTATTATATTCAAAGCTTGTATAGTTGTTCAATTAAGAATAATTTTTTGTGAAATCTAATAAATTAAGTATTTAATTAATATCCACTAAAATCAAATAAACAAATATATTTAAATAAATTTTTCCTTTTTTTGAAAAAAATGATGATAACAATCTTCTTCAAAACAATCTTGAAATTTTTATTCATCATAAAAGCATTAATTTGCTTTTAAAGTTTGTGGTAACAGTAGTTTAATTAGTCAAAACCTTTATATACATTTATTTATGCTCGAATCCTTTAAATATAACATACAGGGAAGTTGAATAAAGTTTAAATAAAATATATGATTATTACAAAATATTTTTACAATATTATTAAAAATAACAAACACATTTTCAAATATTTCATGCAATAAATACATATTTTAATAATTATATTACTTTTATTTATTTACATTTACGTGCATATATATTTAATTACAAAATAATTATACTTAAGATCAAAAATTTTGTATTCATGTTACTCTAATTTATGAATTTGTATAAAATAATAATGTGTATAAACGTATATAATAATATACATATTTGTAAATTTATACTTACTTACAAAACTATACATAATATATTTCATTTTCTTTAAAAAATCATAAAAATGTCTAAAAAAAAGTAGTAACATTTTTTAATTTTTGCCAAAATGACTTTTTAAGAATTTCATTACAATATCTTTAAAAAAAATTCAATAATAATGGAAACTTTTATTTAAACTTAGTTGAGTTCAACTGTGCCCATATATTTTGAAATTAGTAACTTAATTTTGAACTCATTAATCTTTTATTTTAAAGAATTCAATCCAAGAAAGATACTCAGTGAAGCTGGGGAGATTAGAAAAGAATATGAAGTTCAACTTCAAAAAGCTGAGGAGGAGATGCGGCAGCAGCGAGATAAAGAAAGAATAGCTAGTGAAACTCTCATTCAAAAGATTCAGCAGGAGGAGGAACAGCATAAGCTGATGCAACTAGCTCAAGATCAGTTATTGGCGAAAACATTAGCAAAACATGAAGTAGTTGATAAAACATACAGTAAGCTGGATTGTTCTAGTAAAGCTACAACAATAATTAATTCAGATAAGTCAAAATCTGATGTTAATCAATCAAAGTCATCAACTAATCAAAAGATGTCAGTTAAGTCAAAAGATTTGACTGATATAAGAAAACTAAACACAACATTAACATCGAAAAACAAATTAGAGAGGCATACTTTGAATGTTAAAACCTGCTTAACAAGTGTGCAAAAAGAAACTTCCGAAATATTTACTTCTCAAAAACCAGTGCCAATACACAATGCAGTTACCAGAGTTGTGACACATCAGAGTCGAATAAATCAGCCTCATAATTCAACTTACTCAGCAGCACTGGTTAGAAAATTTTATATTTTATAAATATTTTATAATTTTATTAGATTATTTTTATATTATTAACTTTATAAAATAATTATTGTTAATTTTATTTTAATTATTTTTTAGTTAATTTTATTTTAATTTTCTTTTAGGGAGAGCTTATTGGCACTACCTCTAAGATATATGGGTTGCAGAGTAAAGAAGAGTTACATGTACCAAGCGATGTTCTTAGTAGCAAGAAGAAGAAATTAGGTGTAGAAGTTTGTGTTACAACAACTGTAGAAGGTGAAGAGAGAATTGGAAGTGCTGAAAGTGCTGGAAGTCATGACAGTATAAACCAAGAGATTCATCACTTTAAGCCAATTAAAGCTTTACCACGTACACCTTTACGAATAGCACTAGGTAAATTTTAGATCACTAAATTTAATGTAAAATGTATCATTTCAGATTTTTTTTTTTAATTTATTAGCTTTCTTAACTCTTTTAACAAGATTATTAAGCATATACATAATAAAAGATTAAAAAAGAAATTACAAAAGAGTAGGTACATTTGCCAAAAGGCAATACATACACATTATTGTAAATTTATATGTTACATTTGCTTATGAACTTTAATACAATCTGCATTATATTTGTATCAGGTAAAATTAAAAAACTTTTAATATCATTTCAGATGGAAGACAAATCGATCCAAAACTAATAAGGGTATTACCTATACTGAAAAGAGTTTCTAATGCCGTGCCAAAACCTCCAACACCAACACATTTAAAAAAAATGTTTGGATGTTCTTGGAGTGCTTTCAAAAGTAAGTGCTTTTGATCTTTATAAAACATGCATTCTTTGAAATACAGCATTACATTTTAAAATAATTTTTGTATATTTTAGAAGGACTAATTTTACTTTTTCTTAAAGTAAACATTTATTAAAAAAGAAAATAAAATTAATAAAAGAATAGAAGTTTGCTTAAAAATAAAGTTTTTATTTTAAATTAATGATTATTTATTTTGCTTTTTAGACTTCTTTATTTGTCTTCAATGAATTATTGTTTATGACATTGAGGATTTCAATAATTGCGTGACTAAATTCAAGAAAAGCTTTCAAGAAAGGTTTATTTTATTTGAATTTGATAACGAGATGTTAAAAAGATATTTTTAAATTTATAGTTTTTAAATATGAAATATGTATTATTTATAATATTTGATTCTTTTTTCATTCAAGATTTATTTTAATTTTTCTTATTTTAAAAGAAATTTTTTTTTGAAGTACAATAAATTCAATTTTTTATATCTTTTTATTTGAGTTTATAAAGAATAAATTCATGATAAATTTAGTAATTTAATAAAATTTATTACTGGGATGTGAGGAATACGTTTTATATTTTATCTTTTTAAATGTACAAATGAATTACATTTGAATATTCTTATTATTAATATTTGATTTTCTAAGATTGGTTTTTGTTATTTTATTCAATTTTTTTCTCTTTTAAATAACAACTTATAGCTTGCTTAAATTTTAATTATTCCAGGAATATCGAGACAAGAGCAGGTACTACATAAAAATTCACCAAGCTGCCAGCAGCAGGAAGAGACTAAAAAGACTGAACTAAAATCGGAGCAATCACGGATTATTTCCAAGTCGCGCAAAACCCTTCAAGATGTCGATGTACGCAGCTTCGATAGCAACAAAAATTATGCTAAAAATATTAACAAAATCATCAACGGAACCAAGGTTAGTAAAAAGCTCAACCTTGAAGAGCAAACTGATAGCAGTATGGGTAGCAGTAACGTTAAATCAAATAAACGGGTCGGTAAACTGAAAAATGGCCTACTGCTTGGTAAATATAAATCATCAAAAGCTCCAATCGAGGTCGTGGATCTTGATGACGATGAAAATGAGACTGCTGCTGTTCGAAACTCCACGCCCGATCCTCTCGCACTTACACCAAAGTGTGAGACTAGACCAACGAGTCCTATCTTAGAACTCGCCATGGAAAATATTGCTGAGAGAATCAAAAGAAGAAAAACACAAAGAACAGCAAGTAATACTGAAAATGTTCAAAGTGCAATCAATTTGGTTAGTATTTATTTAAAAATTTATTGTTTTTAGCTCTTTTAACAAAGTAATCAATTGATTTAGCTTATACTTACACTAAATATTTGCTGAGTGCATAGCATTATCAAGGATATCTTTAAGTTTTTCTTAATAAAAATAAAATGAAAATATAAATATGAAATAAATTACAGAAAATAAATAATACTTTTGCTCTTAATGAAAAAATATTGTCTAAATGAATAAAGTTCTATTACATTCTTTTTTAACTCCTTTAAGTATGAATAAAGTAAGTTTTAGGATAGAAATAAAATTTCTTTATTTGATCTCAGCGAACCTAGGTGTCGTGTTTATTTTTTACAAAAAGCCGACGTGTCGGAGGATTCCTAATAATTACATTAATTCCGGAATCTTGAAAAGGTAGGTTACGAATCCTCGGACACGTCGACTTTTTGTAAAAAATAAACATGACACCTTGGTCCAGTGAGATTGAATAAAGAAATTTTATTTCTATACCTAAAATTAACCATGACCTGCAAACGATAACTTCTTTACACATCATGAATAAAGTAAATTTTAGCTACTGATTCAGTTAAATTCAATATTTATACTTGTACAATACACACACACGTGCGCACATACGTACATATTTTTTTATGTAAAACTGAAGTAATAAAAAAAAAACTACGAAAATTATAGATCTACGTGTTTGTTTTTTAAATAAATATAGTTTACTTTTTTACTTTGATCTTAAAAACTGAAAGCTTTTCAGAATACTAATGATTTTGTAATAAATTTATACAATGATTAATGTATTCAAAACAGCCGTTATTGGATAATAATTATATACATTTATGCATATTTCAATATAATTTTGAAAAGTTTTGTATTAAATTCATTATTCAGAAATAAGATTTTGAATCTAGTGTTTAGACTACTCAATATTTCAAATTATAGTACTAATAATGCATTTAATATTTTTTAAAAAAATTTTAAAATTAAATAACAATAACTGCATTAAATATTATAAAGATATTTTTATACTACTGTTCTTTTGTAATTTTACTACTTTTTATTTTTAGGTCGCGCCTATCGAGCGAACGACTAAAGTTAAAAGCAAAAAGACTAGTACGAAAGGCCGTAAACAAAAATCGAAAAAAACGACTCCGCCTACAAAACCGAAAGTAAAGACAGTCACAGTCACAAGTCAAATTAAAAGGTTAGCGGCAAGGTCGACGAAGCGTCCAAGGTATACCGAGGATTCTGAAAGTGAGGAAGAATATGAGCGACGGCGACGTGAGGAAACGGAAGCAAACGAAGAGCAAAGACAGCTGGAAGCAAACGAGGTAGCCGAGCTCGACAGATCGAATCCTCGAGAAGTCACACCTTCGCCTCCTATGTCACCCTCGCCCGCTAAGAAGCCTCGTAAGACATCAAAAAGTAACAAAAAGAAGAAAATTTCCAAGAAAACTGCAGCGACTGTTAAAAATATTTCATTGCCTGTCAAGAGACCTCCTTCGCCCACTTTTAACACGCAGTCGAGCGAAGAGGATGAATTAGGAATAATCCAGGAGCAAGAGAGACTTCAGCGGCTGGCAGCGCAGGAGCGAAAAGACCGGGAGCTTGCGATCCGATTACAAGCTAGCTTGAATGCAATGGAGCGCATCGCTGGCAGGACCAGGCGTGGTGCTGCCGCTCGTATTCCCAGCCCTTTACTGGACGAGGTCCAGTCAATCGAAGCCAATCAGAGGAGGCCGCAAAAGCGCACCGCGATGAAGTAGGACTTGCTCAACGTTCGAAAGATTCTCATGAGAATCCAAAAGGTGCGGGGTGGCCGATTCCGCTCGTTTCTTGTCAAGTGAACTAAGCATTCGATTAGTGAGTTAATGTTTCTTCGCTTTTTCGATTTTCGAAAGGTGCTCGAAATGTTTTTTAGCAAATAGAACGAACATTTACTGTACTTGTTATCAAGGAACCAAACGAGCCTGTTAGTGTTTAGCCATAAGTAAGGCTATAAAACATCTGGTACTACGGTTGCCTACGTACTACCCATGTATATAGTACATTTTTACTTGTATCATTTAAAAATTAATTTTTTTTATCTTTTGTAAAAAAAAGAATGTGAAAATATAAAAGGATAAAATTGTACCGATCATAATACACAATATTTGTGTATCAATAGTTCTAATTTAAATAAAGTGAATGATAAGGCAGCAGTTACAAATATCAAATATTTTAAGTATTGCAAGCCCTAGTTCTAGGTATCTTAAAGATAATATGTCTTACTTTAATAATAATGTTAATAAAATAAATTGAAAGAAATTTTTTAATTTTATTAGAATTTTTAAATAAATTCTGTTATGAAATTTTTAATAGTACAATTTAATGATGAAGTAAAAAAGTAAACAGACCTACTTTTACATTAGTTAATTTGAAATAAATTACGAGTATAAAATTGTCCGTTAAAACAGACTTGTAAATTCTTATTCTTCGAATTTTTTTAAAAATATTTATGTTATTTTCATTTATTTTTTATTTTGTTTATTTTGCAACATTATGAATACGATTTATTCATTTGTGTATGTTTTATTATAAACAACTTTACAATAGTTATATCTTAACAATGTATATTTTATATGAATATTTGTAAATCTCAACACTGTAAGGCTCAATTAAATAAATTTAAAAAATGGAGGATGCTACTTTATTGATGCTAAAGTTTACAAAATTATAAAAGAATTTGATAAATTAAAAATTACATTGCCTTTAAATGTAAAAATATTTAAATTTAATTTAAAATTAAGATACTATTAAAGAATTAAGTAATTTTAATTAATAGAGAAATTGTTAACTGTGATTAAAAAGTTGCTTTTTTTTAAATTTCCATTAAGTCATTTGTAATAACGTATAAAGTCATTACTTTTAAAATTACTTAAAACGGTTGTGTCATTTAAATAAAACTTATTCAGTGTACCTTTCAGATAAATGTTTTAAATTTTCAGTACCATAAAAGTTGAAGCAACAGATATAATTTTTAAATAACAGAGAAGGTATATAATTATTTATGTAATTTAGTATTCAATAAAGTAGTATTTTCTCCTAAGTCCGAGCGATAAAGAGTAAATTAAAATAATTAACATACATAAACTGGTTTCAAATGTTTTATCGTAATTATCCATTATATGACGTGCACTTAAGAACTCTAATTAAATTTTTATATATAATAAAACATTTCTTTATTCACTTCGAGAAAACGTGGAATCAAAATCAAATTTATGATTCATTATTAAATTGATTCCAATATACTACCGAAACAAATGCACGAGACAAATAGAATACTTTTTATTGAAGCATTTCCATTCGCATCAATTTTTCTTAATCGCATACATACATATATGATGTTATCCTACAGGATTGTTCCTATAATTATTATCTCTTTGATCTAAGAGATTATAGTACCAACTTTGCTTTCAATAATTTTTGTCAACTGCTTTTCTATTTTTTTATATCGTTTAAGGTGTTATAAGGTGTATCGTTTAATATATGTTACATAAAACGATTGCCCACGTCAGGAAACAAACAAATCATATTAAATGATTCATTATCGCGCCAACCTATAAATGAAATGATCATTGCTAAAAGAAGTTTTAGATTCATTTTAGTACTAATGCTTATTCAAAATGTTTGTTCTTTTTATAACAATAATTTGTATTTGAATTATTCTACATAACATTCAAATTTAGTTTGAACGAAGAATATATATATATACACTCATATAATTTCTTATCAAAAAGATTTCATATTTTTTATGTATCAATGCCTATCCATTTTTATTTACTTTTTATAAAAAGAGATTGATAAAAAGTTTTATATTACGATAAATATTTTAGGGCTTTCACGATGGTTATGAACTCCAATGTTAATAATACTATAATACGTCAAATAAGACATATTATTGAAACCCTGAGTAATATGTCAATGTTACCCTCTACAGTTTTATTTAAATTAAAAAGTATTCCTAGCCACAACATATAAAAAATTTTATTATTTTATTTATCATTTATAAACTTAATAATGTTTGTTATTAATATATTTATGTGGTAAAACTACTTGACACATATAGATTAACGTAAGTCAAATACATATGTAAGAAAAAATATTACATATACTCTTTAGCAATGATCATTTTTTATTATTATTCTACCTAGAGCGGTTTGCAGTATTTTTTCACTATTTGCATATTTATATATTCTACGGCATGTGCATGATTGCAATTATTTATTTGTAAGCTATTTTTTTTAATAAATATAAAGCAAAGAAAATGCTAATCGATATTCGTTTCTTTAAACGATGCATTTGTAAAAAAAGGAGACGACTCAACTATAACCTTCGAAACTACCATTCGAAGGGAGAACCTTTTTATTCACTAGAACTAGAAAAGAAGGTGAAGTCGTCGCGCATTGATTGCCATCGTTTTATAAAACGTTGTCTGTACAGAAACGTAACTCCTTGTAAGTCACGCCTGGCTCTTGGAACTTCGTCGAACGCCTCGAATACATGTGTATTACACTTCCGAGTAAGGAGCGAACGATAAATTTCCAACCGTTGGCGCACCACTATATAAATTTATTTTATTATTTTTGTACTTTGAGTGTGTCGCTATGATATAGTATATATAGATATAGTTAGGACATATAACCATGTGTAAAATATCACGCTAATTGTATAGTTATTGCGGCTATAATTTAATTTGTATAATACTTTACATATGTTTTATCGGAGTAAGAAGCTGTAACGATATGAATGGTACATAGTGGATTCAATGCAGAAATTAATATAGATCACAAAATTAAAGAAAAGATTAACAGTAACTGATAGATCGAATTTCGTTTAATTCAAAAGATTTTGAAAAAACTTTACATAGTACAATGTATTTTTTATAGTCTGTATAGTTTTTCATTTTACTTTGCGTTAATCAAAATTTTACATTTTCTCAAATGTTCTTTACTAGAAAGAATCTTAATATTTTTTCTCTTTTGCAATAGAAATTGTTTAACGATAAAAATATTATTAAAATAAATTATTTCTCAACTCGATTCGTCAGATTAACATTTAATATTAGGAAAAAAGACTAATTTAATTTAGGCACTTAATCCACTTTGTAAGTATGAAGAGTTTATTTAAACGTACTATCGGTATTCTGTAAAAACAAAGAGTAAAAAATAAAAAGAGTGAAATGAGTGCGATAGAGCTGTGGGAATTGATTACAAAACAAGTGTATATTATAATGATACTTCTAAGTCCCCGCGCAAAAACTACTGTCAAATATTGTATGCAATGCTATAAATTAAAAGAAAAGTAAAATAAACTCTAGTTATAATGAGAAATATGATCTATACGAAAGATCAGTATAATATATTATATATAAGCGTGTTAAATATACTTTCACTATCTTTAATAAGTAATCGTACAATTTTTTTTACATAAACGACACATGTAATTTAAAAGTAACAAAGTGCAAGGCTATGGAAGTCTTGCATTTCTTCCATTTACGATAAAAGAGACAGAGAATATAAAATATATTAATGAAGAAGTAATAGCGCCGAATTCGTTATGATTTTTGCACTTTACATCTTTCTTTTACAAAGAAGACTATGATCACATATTTTTCTTAAATAGTTAAACTAATGTCAATTTTTGTTAGGAGAAGAAACAATAATATAATGAAATAAGGAAAATGTTCTCGTTAATATTGATATCCGAAAAATGATTAAGTTGTAAATAAATGGATTTTTGTATAAGACGACATTATCTCGCCGTATAGAAATTAAACATGTAAGAAAAAAGGAAATCTTTGAGATTCATGTCCGGTCACATCCAACATTGATGTAGGAAAATTTAATTTTATATACGTATATTATATATGAAGAAAAAATGAAGTCATAGATATCTTCGGTAATAGAGAGCGATGAGAAATTATTCCGAAAAAGTTGTTAAAAACAAACTCAAGGAAAGAATCAATAAATTTATTAACTACAAAGTACAGATTATGAATTTAAAATTTTTTCAAAATTTTCCTTTTTCTTTTCTTTTGTATTTAATTTAATGGCAATGATTACATTAATCACCGACTGAACTTATCTGTTATGTAATTATAATTTATATTTTAGGAAACCTATTTATTTTTGTATGTGTCAAAAACTACTGGAAAACCTTAGAATAGAATTTTTATTTGTAAAAATCAACCTTTTTGTGGCCAAATGGTCCAATGAAATATAGACCTGAAATTTTAATATTTAAATTCTGAAATAAAAAATTTTATTTATTTAAATCTACATAGTCAAAATTATATAAAATACAATAAAATAACTAAATTCAATTAAGATTAGATTTATTGATAAAATAAAATTTTTATTGATCGCCTTAAAGCCAAAATGAAAATCGCTATCAAAATCTCTAATAATACAATAATACTCATGAGTACTTATTGCAATTCTTCTCAGTACCTCTCTAATGCTGCATGATAGATTAATTCACAAGTGTCGTAACCATATAAATGTCTCGTAGTTGAAACAAATCTGTCATTATAAACAATTTTTTTAATTTTTCAGACTTTTCTAAAAAATATTTGAGATATTTCCGTCTTAAATTGATTATAAACTGCTGCTAATATATTTGTACTTAACTCCCTAATAATTTATTTAAGCTCTTCTATACATATATTTAGAATTCCTTATATATTTAGTTTAAATATAAAGTATATTTAATATATTATTTTTTTCTAATGACAAGACGTTTTAACATAATATTCAAACGATATACAATATGCAAAACTACAATACTTCGGTACATAGCCTTCAATTTAAGAAATAAAAAAAGTAACATAATAATAACGATAAACAGAAGTAGATATGTGTTCTGTGCCGAATTACCATCTGAAAAATTAATTGAGAAAAATAGCGCTGTACAAACCTAATGCGCTAGACAAAGACGGATTATTTTCCAAGATCTATTTAATACAGTGTACTAATACTAAATATTCATTTTTTGAAATTCTTTTTTTTTAACAAATTAAGTATATTAACATGAATTCTTTCCTAAATTTTATGAATAAACATTAATTTTATGAATTACATTAGAAAAATACGACAAAGTCAGAGCATTACGTATAATTTAAAACCGTTATAAAACTTATAAAATTCCCATAAGCCTTTTGGGGCTAATATATAATTTTCGTAAATGCCCATAAGCCATAATGGAATTAAAATTCGATTAGCATGAATTCCCATAAGCGATATAGGGTAAATATTCGATTAGCATATATTCTTATAAGACATTTATGGCCAATATTGGATTCCCATAAATTCCTATAAGCTATATAGGGCTAATATTTGATTTTCACAATTTCCTATAAGCTATGTGGGGTTTACATACGATTTTCAGATATTTCCATAAGCCTTATGGGGATAACAATCAATTAGCGATAATTTCCATAAGCCGCATTGGGCTAATGTTCTATTTGCATAAATTCTCGTAAGGTTTATAGGGTAAATATGTAAATTATCTATACCTTCATCAGTTCTATGGGGTGAACACATATTATAAATAAATAAATAATATATAAGTATATTTCTTATAATAATACAGTGCCCATACCTGTATTATTATTATTAGGCCTGTGCAAAAGTTCGCTGTGTGTGTGTGTGTGTGTGT
>JAPYZA010004516.1:0-20066 GCA_030522685.1 Eupelmus azureus | reverse complement strand
TAATGGTTGTTGTGTTAGGATAAAGTAGCTTTTTTTACGTTCTTTTATTGCTAGATTAAAGTAAAGAAAGTATCTATTTTTATAATCTAATTAAACCCTTTCAAAACCGCCTAAAAAGAATCCATCTAAACGCTCTTTAAAAATGACAAACGACAGCCAATCCCTCTTCAAAAACACGACGTAAACGTGTAATTCCAGTACCCAATCGCTTCGTCCGCCCCCCAAACCCCGCTTCCTTTTCGCTCCCATTTATGTCCCGCGCACATACACATCCGTTAGCCCTTTTTTTTTCATCCGCGCGCTATTTATTCGCGCCGGTTTCCCCGCCATTTTCCCTCCCTTTATTTCACTTTATACGCGCCATTTCGCTGCTGCTATTTATCACCAGGCACCACGCGCGGGGCCAGCTTTCAAATTTTATATTTACGAGAGACTGTGTGTGTGTGTATGCACGCTCGCTCGCCCGGCTATATCTGCTTAACAACTCGTCTTTCTCGTTTCCTTCTTTCCTTTTTTTCTCTCTCTCTCGCAGCCCTCCGCTCGGCCTGAAATTTATTCTTTTCTCTCCGCCCGGCATTTGTATTCTTGGCCGGCATCGGATGTCGCAATTTATGGTCTTACTCGGACGCGCTCGCGTTTCTTTCTTGGACTGGGCTATGCGATTTTTGGAGGCCGACTCGTGACCTGATGAATCGTGTGGACTCTGGTTTATTTGTCATGATAAGTATAAATTTAAGTGTTGGAATAATTATTTCTTAATAAAGATGCTATTTCAATATACACGATAATATTCTTCTCAAAATAAAGCCTTTAATTATTCCTGTCTGTTATCTAGAAATAAAAATATTTGCAGTTTAAAATTAGCAAATATTCACAGTGAATTATAGACGTTACCGCAAAAATTAATTCCTGAAACTCGGCCAACTCTTCTTTCTACAACAAAACAATGACACTCCACCAGCCTTTTCATTCCGATACAAAACTCTAACCGTGAGCCACTCCTCCTCTATCCTATAACAAGCGAAGATAGCGTAAAAAAGGTACACGTCGGGCGATAAGAGCGATTATCGCGTTCCCGGGAACGAGGGGCACGCGCAAAAGTCGGATGCAGGAAGGAAGGAGCCTCGATAAGCTATCCCTCTCCCTCCCTCTCTTTCTCTCTCGACCAAGCGCACACACATCCACCGAAACTTTCAGCGAGTTTCCGTAACTGATAGCCAGTCTGCGGCATTTTCTCCAGCGCCTGGAATCTTTCTTTTACTTTCCGCCGTCATCGCGTCACGATTAGTCACGAACTTTAAGCCTGCGAGAGTATATACCTGTCCGTTACTTCACGACAAGCCTGATATACCCGAACGCGGCGTTGGTGCGTTTAAAAATAAATTTCACGTCCATTTTATAACGCGCAAGATCGGCCGAGTTATTTCCGAGTGGAGGAAGTTACTCGATGGGCGCGCTTTGCATGACGAGCGCGGGAGAACCGGTTTTATCGATATTAATTACCGATGCGTGGATCGGTTAAAAAGCGACTCTTTCACACCTACTTGAAACCGGCGGCTTTTTACGAGTATGCAGAAGCGTGGTGGGATAGTAATAAAAATAGGCTTTAAGCATTTCGCGGTAAAATGATCCTTTTTAGGAGCCTGGCTCATGAATTTTGTATTTCTTGTGTTTCAGGTAAGAGCGAGTTTTCTTCCCGCATTATTTATACATCTGGGTTGCTGGAATACTGTTTCGCCACTTGGTTTGGTAAGTTATATTAGCTGAAATGTTTCTGCTCTATTCGAAACTGAATTATTTAAAATTGGCTTGGTGATGTTTTTTCGATACTTTTTGTAGGTGAAAATAATTGCGTTTAAAATGTTTATTTGCTAATTTCCAGATTTTATGTTTCGGATTTGAATTAAACATCAGGTCTATAATTGCATACATTTTCTATAATAAATTTGGTATTTTTTGTATTCGAACAATATCAGTTATGAACCTCAATTTTAGCTCTGTTCATTTTGCAGATAATATAATTATAACTGAATAACTCGCGCGACTAGACGGGAAAATAACTACTGACTTATGAAAAGCATATCGGCTTTCTATTATTCAGCGGCCCGACTATCGAAAATACCAGTTCCTCATTTAAATACCCCCAAAATTCACTCAAACATTCACGCCACGAAAACGTAAATTCCACTACCGAATAGCAAACCAGAAAGCGAGATGCAAACACCAAATAAAGAAAACCCATTAGCATTACGTAAATCTCCATACCGTCCACAAAGCGCTAAAAGCCCTTCTACATTTCCTCTCAGCTCCGCATCAACCTGTCCCTTCGCTCCCATCCTCTGGCGCATCTCCCCCTTATCCCTCTCCATTTATCTTCCGCTCTCGTCCGTCTCTTTCTCTCATCGCGCCTTTGTTTCCACGATCGAGTTTCGGAGCGAGCGCGAGGATTGAGCGCGTGCGCTCGCACACACGTCGGTGCATAATGCCGCCACGCTCGCTTGGCCAGAGGCGCAGGCTAAATAAATAGGCAAGAGAGAGAGAGGAGCCTGAATAACCTGTAGAACCGGTTTCCCCGCTGCAAGAGTGCTTCCTCCGACGCGCACCGCCTCATTTCGTCGACTAGGGCTCTTTCTTCGCTCTTCCTTTAGCGTTCCCCTGCTCGTTCGTTCTTGTTCCTTTTGGTCAGGGGGCTTTTGGTTTCTTTGGAGGATCGTTTTCGGGGCTAATCACTGAGATGAGGCAGTGGGTGGAGGAGAATTACCGGGTGTAGTTTGGTCGGGGGTTATGAGATGGCTCTTGGCCGGTTTGATGTGGTTTTGATCAGTCGTTGCTGTGTAGGTGTTAATTTTAAAAATGCGGTATTCGTGATTGCAACGCTGGCTTGATTAAAGGTGAGGTGGTGATGTGTTTTGGTTGGGTTTGGTGTTGAAAGTAATCTTCTTTCTAAATGTCAAATGTGGTTTGAGTCAAACGAATGTTCCAGAAGTTCAAGTTTTATTGATAATCTCTTCTTAATAGCCATTTTTTTTAACTGATACTATATTTATCTGCGTTAGATGGTGTGACACCTCATTAATCTATTTTAAAAACGACATGATAAAGATGTTGACATTCAAACTATCTAAGAGATATCCCACAAATCTTCTATAAATTTAAATAGCTCCATTTTAACGCAAAGTAAAAACGTCTCTTATCAGCCCCAAAAAATAATCAATAAAGCCGTACATCCACACTCGCATCCTACTACACATCACCGATCACCTCGCAACAATCGCATTATTCCATCACCACCTCCACGCTCGAAACACACCATTACCTTCCCTCATCTCAAACCACGACGAATCAAGTCTCAAATTCACACTCCCGCAAACCTCGCTCCATCCTTCGACACCTCTCCAAAACGATCTCCATTCCCCCCTCTCCTTCTCAACCAGCTTCCTCATCTCCCTCGTCTCTCGGAGCGCCTGCAAAAAGCTGTTAAAAGCACACACGCGCGAGAGCGTCATATATACCCACGCCACATGCATACGAAATAGACCAAGTGTGCACACATGGCGTGGAAAAGGGGGTCGCCACAGAGCAAACCGGTTCTTCGCGAGAGAGCCGGTCTGACGGGCTTCGCGATTATACCCCGAGCAAGAGAGAGAGAGAGAGACTTTATACTTACGCGCACGCTTTTGGGAGAGACTTTCGCGCGTGATTCACGGCGATTTTTACAGTTGGCCAAGCGCAAGGATCGATCGCTGGCTATTCTGCCGGCTTGGGGGATTTACGGCGCTGATACTTTTCTCGGAAGATGCCGGGTAGGTATAGCTTGGTTTTTACGTTCTTAGGAAGGTTGACGACCATATTAGCCGGGTCGCTGCAGGTATGCGCGTTTAGAGGGAACGTTTATGAGAAGGTTTAGTATGCATTGGAGTTGGGATGTGTGTGCAATTGTTGCAAAAAGGGTTAGCTTAGTGTGCTCCCCTTTTTGCGGCGAAAATGGCGCAGCAGTTAACCGAGTTCTTAGCGAAATAAAAATCATAATGGCAGAGCCGGTGCGCGTTTGAATAGATTCTTCGGTAAGATCTAATTTACGACTGCCATGGGTTACTTGCATTTTAAGTGACGGAATTCAAAATTTCTGCTCGTTCAACTCCGCGAGCTCCTTAAAATTCCCAATTTGAATCACCGCTGAGATATTTGTTGAAAAAATCAATCGAGCGTTGCCAAATAAGACGAGCCGTCAATCCAGAATACTCCACCAGAAAACAAAAACCGAATCGACAAGTTTCAGAAGCAACAACGCGCGTCAGCCTCTCTCTTGTCTAGACGAAAAACAGTCTCCCATTTACGTCCGCGGCAATTAAAATCAATTAAAGCCAAGTCGGTCCCCTGAAATCGCGAAATCGAGGGGAACGCGTAATCCGGTGCGCCTCGATTCTCTCGGCTTGTTACTCGCTTCCAGCTCCTTCATTTTTCATTCCTCATTCTTCTTGGCAGGGGGAGCCCTCGGGATTCCGGCTCGGTCCCTCGCTCATTATGAATTTCGCGCGTCGTGGATCGGATGAGGAAAGGGGAAGAGGAGAAAAATGCGAGAAATAACGCTGGGAGAGTTAACAAGGGATGTAGGGAGTGGGAGTGTGGGTTGAGGTGCGATTATGAGAGCTGGTGCGAGTGTGTAATAATGTAAAGTTAAGTGAGTGTTTGTAAGGTTAGTTTAATAAATGTGAGACTAGGAAGGTTGTTAACCAGGGTATAAACTTGAGTGTTATTGCAAGTATGAGGGTATAAGTATAAGTGAGCCTAGAGTTTATGTTCAAATGATGGTCTTTGGATTTTCATATACGTGTATATGAGCTTTACGCTGTTGAAATGTTTATATGTAATTGTCGTATGTAAGGGACAGGGCATGATAACCGGTTTGCCGTCCATGAGTCCGTTCTGGATTCTTACTTCTTGTCCCTTTTTCTTTCCGAGTCTTCTGAGCTTATGATTAAGTCGAGAATTTGCTGGGATACTACCAGTTTCGGGTGAAACTACTACTCTTGATGCCTTTTTTAATTAGGGAACGCGAGGCTCGCTCGTTGTAGGTGTACACATGAACTGCGCAAGAGGATAATCATCGGTTAACGATGACTTTTAATTCGACGGTTTACGCTCCAATTTTCTCCTCAATTTTTTTCATTATTATTATGTTATTTTTACTGTAAAAACTCTTGATTTCGACCTTAATGGTATGGAATTTCAAAATAAATTAATATCGTCGCTTATTCTCCGAGATTCTTAAAGCTGATAGCAAAATTATGAGGGTAAATACAGTGTATTATTAACTGCACCGTTTATGCAATATTTATTTCCACAAACCAATAATAACCAAATAACAAAATAACTATTACAAGCCAGCTCTACAACTAAATTCACCAAACCCACAAAAAACCACTGACCGTACACCTACATTCATCAGCGTACACAATTTATGCAAAAACCCACAAAGCTCGTAAAGACCTAGGCGCGTAAACAATCGATCTCTTAGTCACCCGTATAAGCGTGAAGAAAAAAAAAGAAAAATGCTCGCCGGCAAAAAGTCAACGAAGCCATTCGGTCTTCAAATCACGAAAAACGCGGCAGTCCAAGGTTGCCGTGGCCGACGGGGGTCAGGGAACCGTCGCTGTTTGCGCTCAAGAGCCTCTCTCGGGAATTTCGGCGCGGAAAAGTAAAGCGAGCAAGACGCGCTTTTGAGCTGGCGGCTCTAGCGCCCACTCAGACGTCCGTTCGACGCCTTGCCAAGGTTATTTTCGCCCGTGGACTTGGGCAATTGACTGAAAAGTGTAATTGGAATTCTTGAGGGGATTCTAGAGGTTGATGTCGGCTTGCTGTTGGAATAATGTTGTTGGGTCAGATAAGTGTTTAATTCAAGGTTTAATTTTTATTAAGATTCTCATTTTTTTTATTGTTGAAATGGTATGTTAATTTTAGTATTTTTTGGCTATGCCAGAAAGCTACGACAAAAAACGTTTAGAAACCAATGTATCGTGATTTAAAGATATTTCAACCGACACATCTCCTTTAATCCTAAAGCTACTTAAAGAATTCAAAGAGTTTACGATCCACGATTATAATTTCCAAGTTTTTACTCATCCGCATATTCTTCTTACCAGCATCGTTAATTGAATTTTTTCGTTTAATATCTATTGATTTCTGGTGTCCGTAAAAATGAATCTAGTTAAAAAGGCATTTACATAATTTTAATTATTTACGAGTTAACAAAAAAGTTAATTATTGTTTACACAAGAATCGCACACCTTAATCACCTTCGTACGCGAATAATTAATTCACCTTGATGGTATATCTGTACAGCTATCCTCAGCTGTACAGCAATTAAAATTTAAATAACAAATTTCATCACGGGCTTTCGAACTTTTTACTTTCATAATTAAAATACACTCCTGCAGACGGGAGTTTCGAAGAATCGACTTCTGTTTCATTATTTACTTATCAAACGCGTACGTACATTAATTTTATTGTCGAAACACAATTCCTACACCCGGAGCATTAATCATCAATTAAAAGATAACATCATCGAAATTCCATACAGCTCGTTTGCATTTTGCCATCCATAAAGCCAAGCCGTGCATCGAAAAGTAAATAATCGAAAATGAAAGGTACACGTCCAGAAAACATTAACCGAGCACGAAATTTCGCTCGGTTCATTACACAATCGCCATCTCCTCAGCCCATTAAAAAAGACGAATCTCAAGCAAAATTCGTCTCTACATCATTCAAACAATCGCGACTCGCACCTGCGAAATTTCAAAGCGCAAAATTATCCCAACTGAAATAAATTAACTGAACTTGAAAAACGCGTGCGAAGCTTTTTCTTTTTTTTTAAATCGGCCAAGGCCCTTTCCTTTCCCAGCTCCGGTCATGCGCGACGGCAGTTAAATTTGCATAGCGTCTCCACGCAGCTGACCCATTTGCACGATAATGCTTGTACAGCGCGTACGTGTAGCCTTTCCGCTTTGTATACCGTTTGGCTGCCTGCATTTTTTAAAGGCGCGTGCGCGCATGAAAAAATTTTAATGAAGAGGAGGCCGATTATTTTTCTCGACGCCGGAGCTCGCAGGTGTTGGTTTGATAACGCTTTTTTTTCGTTTCGGAAGAGGTTTTTAGTGGGGCGACGTTTATTGAAAAGCTGATGTTGGTTGAGCGGTTTGGCGATGAGGTGAATGAATATTCATTGGGACGTAATTGATTTTGCGTCTTTAGACTTTCGTATGATTTTACAGTAGTTTAGGGATAATAATAGTGGCTGGTGATGTACTGAAATTTTATAATAAAGATACTTTAGTAAGTACGTATCAATTATTTACCTCGTTATAGATTACAGAAAAACACTAGCTACGTCATATCAATCTTATGTCACCACATCAAACATAAAATAAGAATAAATCTCAATAATCCATCTACTAATTTTTACTAATTACACACGCCTCATCTAAAAAAAAGAACAACCTAATCACTCCAAATCCCAAAAAAACCGATCCATCCACCTTACTTCCCAGAAAATTCCCAAGAGCAGGGAAAAACTCAAGATACAGATCTGGTGCATCTCTCCGTCCCTCTGGTTCGCTCACGAGATTCCCGGCGCATAAAAAAGACGGATAATCGGCAGAGCGTCGAAAGACGAGGGTCTCTCTTTGAAAAGTCCCCGGCCGAACACGTGTGATGCAGAAGCGCCGTCACAGCAGCGGCAGCTGGAAACACTTTGGCCCGCGCCTCTCTCCCGGCCTGTCTTATTCTCTCTTTTCACGTTTGAGCACCTGCTGGCAGCCGGCTCGGCCTCTGGGGCTGGCTATTGAAAGGACTGCTGTGTGTACGCCCTGACAGTTGAGGAACGATTTTTTCCCCGGTTCTGGAACTGCGAAGTTATACGGTAGGGATTTTAGAGGGGTCTGGGGAGAGAGAAAGAGAGCTAGGCTTGGATGTCGCAAGTGTGTGACGATGCTTTGGATTTGGAAGTAGGCTGGCCGGGGATCAAGAAGTCGGCTTAACAGATGTTTATCGGAGAGGCAAGGAGAATGTGAGAAAAGGGATTTGCTTGATTAAGGAGAAGGTTTAAGCTGCTTGATGAAAGTAACGTTATTATTGATTTAGTCTTTACTGAAGATAAAATAATCAGAATTTTTCATTGCAGAGTGCAGTACAATTTTTTATTTTAGACTGCATTAATTTTATACCTTTTCAAAATTAACAAAAGCAAGTCAATTAAAAAAAAAAAAAATACATATAAACAGCACCGAATCTCAAATTCCGCAAGGCGAAATCTAACGTTAAACTCCAGCCGCAGCACCGAATTACAAACACAGAATCCGTCGGAAATTTCGCCGGCTCTCTGCGTCACCTGCCGGAACGCGCTTACTCTCCCAGCCAAGAGAAAACACGGGAGCATGACGAGTGGCGCGCTACTCGCAGTTTTTTGTGCCGTCCCCTCGATTACCTCGCGCAGCGGCGAGGCCTTGGAGAAACTGGATTTTTATAATTCGAGACTTCCTCGGCATAGCGCAGCGCGAGCCGCTCGTGCTCTGGGGACGGAAAAAAAAGGTTACGTGTAATTCGAACGATTGCGAGTCGAGGAAAAACGAGCTGCAGTTTGCGCGTTTGATCGAATTTTCACTAGACGCTAGGTGACTGTTTGCTGAATGGTGTTGAGAGTTTTTTTTGGGAGTGATGGGTTTGGAGGAAAATTTACGTGAGGTAATAATTTTTAACGAATGCTTTGGTGTTTAGACAGAATTGACGTACATAAATGTTAGTGTGATGTTTGGATACACGAAATTTTGAGAGGTTTATTTTAGTTATTATATTTTATGAAAAATTACAATGTAAATATCTTTACATTATTGATTTAATTTTTGTTTAAAATTCACTTGCTTTTAATAACATACTGTTTTTCTTCTCTCAAAATTACCTCTATTCATTTTCGCACTGGTACACTCTACCTACATTCAACTAAAACACTTAAGCAAAAACGAAAGAAGGTAGGAGCGAGAAACCAGGCGCTAAAAAATCGTCGATCCCGAATCGCCGAAGGTGACTCAATGACCGAGCTCTCCTCCTTCTCCCGCCGTTTCTTTTTTACCTCCATCCTAGCAATTCTCGTTAGAGTCTCGTCCGCGTCAGCCGTCGGCGTAACTCGTTCCCTCGAGAATCAAGTCGCGAAAGAGAGAGAGAAAGAGCCGGTTGTGTGTGAGGACGACAAAGCGAGAGAAAAAAGGCCGAGGGGAAAAGAAGCTATATCGGCACTGAAGGACTGGGCTCGCCGCGCGGTGTCGTGTTCGCGTCCGTGTGCGCTGTCACAACAATTTTTTGCCAGGCTCTCTGCGCCGCCAGCGGGAATTTCTGCAGCGACGATTGCGTTTTTCGCGGTGAAAACGAGTGGAAACGAAAATTGGATTGATGCGCCGGGGAATTCTGGCGATGCGAGCGCCAATCGGGCTTCGACGTGCCGGAGAGGAAATAGATCGGATAGGAATAGATAGATTTTTGGAGTATGTGCAGTCTTGGTATTCTATTAATATTGTATCAATATTAATTCGTGAGTTTTAATGGTACACACAAGATATATCTAGACGAAGTTCATGTACAATCAAATACGGGCATATAAAAATGAAACACGTCTTTATTTTCACTTTGATAATATACGACAGTGTTTACATCAATCCAAATTAATAAAGCGAAAGAGCTGTTTCAAGTAATATCAATAAACCCATAAAAAGAAAACAAGCCTGCCCACATCGTGCCGAGCCGTTCCTTTTACTTTTATCAGGCCAACGCACACACGCGCACACACACATCTCTCAGGCCCATCAGCCTAATTGCAAGAATCAATCAAGCTATCGCGTCCATCGGCGGCTCTCGTGATTCACTCTCTCAAAAACGTTTCCACGCGCGAGCAGCACAATGGCTTTTAAACGATCCCGTAACTGTAATACGTATATCCCTCGGATTCCAGCAGATACACGCAGATTACGCTCTCGCAGCTGACTTTCTCCCGAGGTCAATTCCACTCGTCGCTCTCAATTCGTGAGCGTATATAGGATGCCCGTGTAATTGTCGCTGCGTTTCGAATGGCTTTTTTTGTGCCGCGCGTAATTGATGGTACTTTTTGAGGTTATGTAAGCCGTGTGCAGTGTGCAGCGTGCAGTTAAGCGAGTTGGGGAGAGGTGTGGTTTTTTTAGTTTTGTGTCGATTGAGAGTTGATAGGGCGATTATTAATATTTTGATGACTTCGTTCGATTCGATTTAAATTTTTGTCTGCGGAAACTGGGCTGAGTTATGGTTATAATGCCGATTTTTATTGAGATCGTTATTTATGAATTACAGAGTTGACGTTGCGACCTTAAAGCTACGCTGAGTGAAAAGTAGCCGGACGAGTAGTTCGGCAACACGTCAGGTATCAAATTCCTCGTACTTGAGCGATCACAGTTTTCAAAGTTATTATATACTTTTATATAACCCGCGTTCCTCGCATGATTCACAAAGATAAAGACATGCATTTAACAACCAGATTATTAAACTTCTGAAATAATACCTAGTTTTATTTTGACAAAAAAAATCCACGTTAACAGCTTGTCTCGGCAACAAATTAAACACGCCACCCACGCGCTCTCCTTTTTTTCCCTCCCATAAAAGAGGTTATTACACGTCTCGAAGCTGACGGGTCGCCGAGGAAAAACGGCTGTGACGCCAGTCTTTCTGCTCGATTGGCTCTCTCGAGCGATTTCCCAAGAACGCGATCGGTCAACGTTCGATGTTATTCCGAAAGAATCTATGTGACAGGGCGATGAGCGCTTGAGGGATTTCCAAAATCTGTTTCGTTTTATTGGACGTCACTTTTGTTATGAATTAAACAAAAATGTTAAGACAGTGATGGTATTTTTTACTTTATGTTTCGGGCTCAGTGATTTAAATTATTGAACGCTTGTGTATTAATCATCCCATGTTTCTAAAATGTCATTACAATACGTTTACTATCTCAGGCATTGTACTCTCTCACTGTAAAACGTTAGCAATAAAACTTCGAAAATCCAGCTCTCTCTCTCAAATACTTTTAGATACAATCAATTCCCTTAACAGCCGTTTCATTTACGCAGCCGTGCGGGCGGCCAACGCCTCCCGAGCACAGGCAGTAAAAAGAGCGCTTTCGTATCCGTCCTAAAGCCCCAGACGATCCGGAGGCTATATAGGCTCTTTAGGAAACCTGCTCTCCAACCGTCGGCTCTTAATATTCCACCCCGGTGCAATGTGTTGAAAAAGAAGCCCAAAAATCCGGCGCGCATAGGAGACTCCCCCGTAAATAACAGTTTGCAGTCTCTCTTTTTCTCTCTCTCTCGCTCTTTCTCTGCTGCGTCCTTCGAAATCATCGTCGTCACTACGTGAGCCTGGCTCCCCCTCGCCATCTGGTTCTTGTGGGATGAAGAGAGAGAGAGATGGAGCCCCCAGTGAGCGAGTAAAGGTATATATACGGCTGAGAGAGCAGGTATATAAGCAGGAAAAGAGAGAGAAAGAAGTGTTAAAGAGCCACATGCAGCAATGTGAGAGAGCGGCGCGGTACTGAAGGTGTAATTCGAAACCGGCTGTATGGATATAGAGTTTTAATTGTCGGTGATGATTCATTGATAGTTTGAGGGATCTAGTGCATATGGTTGTAGCTAAAGATTCTATGCTATATAAAAATAGACAATCAAATCGGTTTGCAGTAATCTTTACACAAATAATTGCATACCGTATAATTAACAATGTTCATAGTTCAAAAATATATTGCACTGCTATAAAAGCCACCCGAAAGAAAAACAATATCCACCCAAACGCAATCGTCAATTCGAACTTCCAAAAAAGAATCCCCAAAAAAACTTTGCTCCCAACTCCCAGAGCAGCTCTCCAAAACGCATACGGCAAGAATCGGATAAAAATTCCAAGCGCACGTTAACACTTCAATCCTCTCGGATATCGAATCCTGAAACAAAAGAGCAGCCCGAAAAACAAGCGTCCCCGTTCTCCCCTCCCCACTCTCAGGGCTTCGAAAAAACAGGTAGCCGTCTACTCCAGCCAAAAAGAAAAAAAAACACTATACGGAGACAGGGGGAAGGGGGGCAGAGAACACGCGATCGACAGAAGGCCAGTCGAAAATCGGGGGTCGACGAGCTCTCGGCTTGGGAGGGGAACGACGTGAAAGCGTGAATCCCGATGGGTCCTGCTACTGCTCCACCCTCGCCGCTCCTGGAATGTGACACGACGTCCCGTGGCCTGCAGTGTGTCGCATTGTGCCTGTATATCTGCTGGAGTGAGAGAGAGAGAGAGAGGAGAGGAGAGAAACGGTTAGAGATCGAGGAGAGCGATGTGAGCGCAGGCTCGTGCGGTGTGTGTGGCTTCGTTTTTCCGGGCTGCCGGGGACTTTGCGTGGGATTTTCGAGATCACGCGATTGTAGGCAGTTTTTGATGAATGGATGGTGCGCTGGTTAGGTGGAGTGTGGCTTATTGTTAGAGGTGATTGGGATGATTTGGATAAGGTTAGGTCTTTTTGGGGGGAGTCAAGAGATTTTTGGGAAATTTGACATTTGGGCGAGCAGTTTTAGTTTAGGCATAGTTGTGTAGGTGTGTTCCTTCTCTAATGATTCATTTAATTAGAGCTATATCTAATTTTTAATTTAAATCAGGTAGAGTAAATACAAACATCTAAGGGTGCTGTACCTTTCACATTCAATAAAATAATTAAGAATGTTGCACGACGTTCTCTCATTCGATTTCAGAAATTCAATCCTCCAAAAGATCCTTGCTTAACCATCACGTAAATAGTACACGTGTAAACCACATAACGGTGCAAATTTCGTATCCGAAATAAACCATCGAATCTCCGACGCAAAGATTTTATTAACTAAAAGCACACAATCCTCGTAAACTCATCATAGCCTTAGCAACAGCCTCAATAAACGAAACTGTTTTTCTAGCCAATCTACGAAAAATCGGCGTAAAACAAGCACAGGCCGGGCATCCGTACAGCCTGCCGAGGTAAAACAATAAAAACGCGTCGAGTCATTCCTACCGTAAAACTACTCGTCTCTCAGCCTCGCCGAGGCTCCCACTGTGGGAAAAGAAGAAGGAGCCAAAGCGCCGCTCTGCGCGCATTGTGCTAGGTAGCCTCTTTTCTCTCTTATATATATATGTATATACACTAGCATCTCCGGCGCGTCTCTCGTTCGTCACGACGGATAACCAGCATTTTTGCCTCTCATTGATCTCCCCCGTCGCTCTTTTCTCTCGGGTCTTTGGAAAAAGTGCATGATGGATTTCTCGGGCTCTCACTTTTTTTTTTTTTTTTTTTTACCTCTATCTTTCACGCTTTTTTTAACCGAGAGCGTAAACGCGTCGGCTACGGAGTGATGGACTGCGATCATTTTTATAGCGGCTAGACGTGGGTGATGACTGTGAGCGAGAGGAATAAAAATTTTCAGTTTCATTTGAATGTTGCGTGTACTGTTTGGATTTTATTTTGTTTTGGGTTTAAGAGGTGTGGGGGTGGATAAAGTGTATTTTTGGGAAATGTGTGGGTTTTCAATTTATTTATGAGGTGGGTTATAAATAACGAATCTTTTTGTCGAAGTATAATTATACTTTACAAATGCATTCAGCCGTAAAGTTATTAATTAATAAAGTACAAAATTTCATTCGCAGGTAGCGCAGAAAGAATTCATACTATATAATTTAATTTAATATAAAATGACAGTACCGTATTAACAACGTTATAAAACTAAAACGAGAATTATCGCATTATCGCATTATTTAACGAACGACCGCGCGCAATCTCAATTAAACCCAGAAACCCGAAAATGAAACAATAATTTCTCGTTCCCAACGTTCCAATAACTCAAAAACACAGCCTCTCATTATACCCCAACCAGCTTGCCAATCGATTAATTAATCCGACGCATCTCTTTAAGGTTCCCCGAAACACAGCCGCCATCCATCCCCACATCGCGCACTGGCTCGCCTCCAACATTCCGTGTAAGCCATCACTTCCCCGAGCCAGATATAATAATCGCCGCACGCGAAGAGAGAAAAGCCAGCCCCGGCGAAAAATGACCTCTCGGAGAGCGAGCTAGAAAAGCGCTTCCGAAAGAGGAGAAGTTAGGAGGCCCCTTCCGCTTTGGAATTTCTGGGGAGATCCAAGGCCCCCCCTTCTTTTCTTATTGTGTACTCAGCTTCGCTTCAGCTGGCACAGCTGGCAGCCCCGCGCGGCCAAGTTTCCACGTGGGGCCCGCCGAGCTTTTAAAAGGAAAGGAGAAAAAAATGCGGCAGCCTTGGCCTGCGATCGTCTTTTTTCTCTTCGTCTGCTCGCAACTTTTTGATTGTTTTGTACTTTTTTTATTTGGTGGCGAGATGGAGCGAATGGCCAGACCTCGATTCTCGGTTATGCAACTCGTATTGATTTTCGGCTGGATTGTCGTTGCGCTCGCTCTGGTTATGACTTTTTGATCGTAATACAGTGAAATTTGAAACAGGCCATTTATTTAAAGCATCGCCAATTTTATCGCCGAAACGTATATTCACTCAGCATTTTATATAGTGCCCAATGGACTAAAAAAAATTGATCGACCGAAAACAGCAAAAAAGCAATGACAAACGTCGCAAAGAAAAAGCGTCGAAGCATAAAGCAATCTGCTCGTAAGAAAAAAGCAGCGCCACTGTATTAATCATCAAAGCCACCTCGGCTTATCGAACCACTCAAGACGACTAACTTCTATCAAATTCGCAACAGCGCCCGTCTATTAAGAAATAACTCGTCGTGTTTACCCTCGTTTATCAAGCACAGCGCACAAGTATATATACACCCAGAAGAAATTCTTTGATCCAGTGGTAAAAGCGCGTGACGCGGAGAGTCGCATTCTTAAACGCAAACGCTGTTATACGTTCATTTATCAGCAAGCCTCCCTTTCAGACGTGCTCGAATTCTTTTGTGCGTATCTCGCGCGTTGCCAGGCTGTACACTGGGTATGTATATCGCGTGTATCGATCATCATTTAATGCTCGAATGTTTAAATAGTAGCGGCTTGAAATGCACGCGTTCGTGGAAGAGCGATACGGCTTGTGTATAATAGACGCGTGGATAATAATACCGAATGGAATAATAAAATATTATTGTATTTACACGGCTGACGAGTGTTTGACTTTTTAACCAAATACACGATTTTTCGGAATAATCGTTTGGCTGATCTAGCCTACTGACAATGATGTATTTCTCTAATATTAGAAAATCGTCGTATTCTGGGTACACAGAGTCTTATCAGAATTATACTCGAATGACTTCTAATATTGATACAGTTGCGCACGCCCATCGTCAAGGCGATTTTAATTTATCAGCATTGACTCAATATTGAACGAGCACCACGCGCAGAATTTCAACAATCACAATTAACACACCAACCCATCGCCACTTCTCAAAAATCACCAATCACTCAAAATACAAAAAACACCTTCACATCCATCCTCCTACTATACATTCCTCGCAGTTTCCACTCTCAATTCCTCAAAAAGTCACACGCCGCGATTACGCAACGATTTCCCTCACGCGCTACCCACAAGCCGTCTATCGTTGAAAATTTCCAAACGCTCTCGTCTCGTGTTTATACCAGCCACCGCCGCTCCCCCCACCGTTTATCGCATGCTCGAGCACTAAAAACTCGTCGAGCCGCTGCAGCAGCGCACGCACACACGGCTTTATCGGCGCCACGCACGAAGATTCCTCGCGGGGCTCGCATGACCGCGAGATAATGGCTTCTCCGGCTATATACTCTCTCTCGTCCATTATGCGCCTGCGTCGATTTTTTAGTCGACCTTCGACGATTCTGGTACGTCTTTTTTTTCTAGCGAGATGCATGCGTGGAATTGATAAGCGAGGTCAGGCTGGTGTTTTTTCGTGTGTTTTTGTTATTTTATGTAATTTCGAGTCGCGCGAGGCTCTGGAATGTGGGAGGCTACTCGGATTGGAGAGGAGATAGGGCTTATCGAGTTGGGTTATGTTACGTGGAATTTGGAGGATGGCGGTGAGTGATTTGGATTTCGGAGAGTTGATGGCGGCATGGTGGAGTGTTTTATTTCCAAGTGAAACACTTTCACTCGATATGTCGGCCCTAAATTGGGGTAATTATGTTTTGCGTTGCGTCATTCGTGCTAATGGATATTAACGTAAATTTATGAGCTGTGTGTGTCTGGTTAATGTGGTCCGGGTTAAGCGTGAATTAAGTTGAAGATTATGTTGTGGAAAATTGTTTGTCCTTAATTATGCTGAAAAATGTATGCTTTATTAAACTTTCTTTTTTTTAATCAGAAAGAAATCGAAATAAATTATCTTAAATTTTCATAAAACAGTAATAGAAACTAAGATTACTTGTCCATACAGTTAATGAAACCCGTACAATATTTTACACTCAACGCGTTTTTTCGCTTTTCAAAAAAACTCTAAAGCTTTCAACTCTGGAAAAAAAAATCACAAAACACTCCCAATTCACATCGAAAGACCCAATTACACTTCCAGCCTGACCTGAATTACGTCTTGCTTGTATGCATAGCAGATGAGCCGAATGGCATAATCGGCTTTCTCAAAGCCGTTTCGATCAAGAAAAAGACTTTCGCTAAAAGCGTGCCTTCTTCTAAAACGCACGCGACCGTCGGCTTCTCCTTTTCTCATTTCTTTTCCTTTTTTTCTTCTTTGTCCCGTTCCTCGGGTCATTCGACTTTCGTTAACGGAGCGCGGTGGGAGCGTTTTTACGACGGCGCGTTTTATGATCGATGAAATTTCGTTTGGAATTCAATTTTATTGGGCAGCCTCGACTAGTATGTGTTTATTTTCGCGGGGGCAAACGAATATTGTAACGGTTGTGAGCGTGGTGTTGAATTTTATCAAGCTCGAATTTCGGTGCTTTGAAAAAGTTTTACTAGTCGAATGGATGCGGTTATGCTAGGCGAAAAAGTGAAAGTTGTTTTACGGGTGATGTTCACGATGAAGCGAGCTTTATCAACGATTCCAAACTAGTTAATTCTAAACTTAACGCTACTATTTCTAATACAGAAATAAAACTAATAAACCCCACTCGAAAAATCACGCATCACCAAAAGCCCAGTCTGAAAACCGTCGTCTTTTCATCCTTCTAATCGCCTCAATCGGCCATTTCCTGTAAAGCCAGCCAAGTGAAAGACGTCCCAGTCACACATCGCTACTTATAATCGTCTTATCGGCGACGTTAATACCCCACGTCGCGGCAAGAAACGGACAATGTGCCCGATGGCTTTTCGGTCTTTCGAGAGCCGAGCGAGCCCGCCGATTTACACTTCAAAGGAGCGCGCCAGCCGAAAGAGAGCAGGATATGCGGGCCAAAGGTCGGGAGTAAGCGATTAAAGACGAGAGAGCCGCAAGTCGTATACAAACGTCGAGATGTGTTTTCGGATATTGGAGCGTTCGGCGCGATCGAGATGTGCGATTATTGAGTTGGGGGGGATGGAGTTGAGACAGTTTGTGCTTGCGGATTTGGTTGAGGTTGTCGATAGTGAAGTGGTGAGGGTTTACTATTAATTTATGTTTCGGGAAGTTTGAAACTGTAATGATTCTTGCATTTCTCATTTCTTTTTATTCTGAATTCCTGAACGATTAAACTAATGACCGAAATCGAGCGACCCAAACTAAAAAAATCCATCGGTCCAAAACTAAACCCCATCAAAGCAGATGCATAAACATTCCCCCATCCACTCACACTCATCCATCTCCAAGGAATCCTCGAAAAACTCAACCTCTCAGCACGGACGCCCGTACGGAAAGACAACACGACATCCAGCCTAAAACTCCGGTCGTGAGCCGCGCGAGCGGCGAAAAAGTGAAAACGGAACCTGCGGCGCCTCGCTTCGGCTCACGAAATTCGTGAGCACCGGCAGGTATATAATTCCTCCTCAGCGGCTTACCGATTCCTCCGCTGCGTGTATACACACACACGTACACGTACATATACCTGCGAGGCCTCGGAGCCGTGTTTATCGAGCGGAACCCGTACGGTCGGCTCTCTTGTTCCCTTTAATGCTTGGCGCGCATACCGCCTCGAGTCACGAGGAAGTAATCGCTTCTGAGAGCGAGCTAAGCGAGCCTTTGTTGCCTCTCTGCACGCCGCTTTTTTCTCTCTCTTTCTTGCTCTGTCTTAGCGCTGATAGTGGCTTAGGCGAGCTTTTCCGCGGCGCCGGCTGATTTCGGTTTCGCTTTTGCGATCGTGACCGGTTTTGGCGCTGCGGTTTCGAGGTCGATAGAGTTGGTCTTGATGAGATTAGTGAATGCTGGTTTTGTTTTCTTTGGGATTGGTGAGCGTATGCTGAGTACGCGGACGTTTGTGATGGATTCGAGGCTGTCTTAATCGCTGGTTGTGTTTGAATTAAGAATAAGTTGATTCAACTGTTTCCTAGTTTCTCAGCCGCATCTTACCGTGACAAAACTCTAAATTTTACTTTTCCCGTGGCCCCAACAGGAGAATCCCCAGCCTCAAACCGGTTCTACTTTCCTGTAAGTCAAAAAGCGCCAATTCATTTTCATTCGGAAAAACTCAGCATGAACGTCACTGCCCCTAATCAATTTCCCTCAGCCAACAGTTCCAGCATTCCAATTTTCACACAGAAAGCCAATCCGAAATTCACGTCGTCCACACACGACAAGACCAATTAGTACACCCATACACACATTCCTCTCCTTTCACCTTTTCTCCACGCACACTACAACCCAGAAGTGAATCATCGCCCTCGTGAAATATTCCTACCGTGACATTTATTCCGGCCGATTGAATGCGCCTGATTGGCGCCGTTTACATCCACTCGGCGCCTCCTGCACCGCAAGAACAGCCCGATATTTAATTATCCCGATAAACGACCGTTCCCCAGCCGATTGCGCCTATTATTCTCGGAGACGACTCTCCCGATCGCGTCTAGCTTTCATTATTACCCTTCCCTCCCAGACTGGATTACCGGTTGCTTCTGCGCTGTAACGAAATTTTCTAATTGATGCCATTCTTGCGGTGCGTGCGCCGTAAGAGAGAGCGAACTTTTGTCCCGCGTTCGCGGAATCGACAAGTGCTACCGTCGCGGAGACGAGCGAGAGAGGCGAAGAAACTCGCCTGGCAACAGCTGCCGCTCGCTTCGAGATGTTTGAAAATATACACGCGCTAACGCTAATCGATATACTTTTTTTGAGACGCTGTGTTTCGAAATGCGAACGCGTGTTGAGTATATAGTGTCTCGACGACGAAAAAATGCATAATTTAACGATGCTGAATATTCCGGCGTTTCGCTGTCTCTGGAATATTCGAAAAATGTCGTCTAAGCAGTTCTCGCTCAGCCGTGTACGCGTGTCGTACATCATACAACGGCGCACGAAACTCGCCGCCGCGTGTCGCGGCTATTAGCGTCGAGTCTGAAAATCGCCGAGGCAGGAGGAGAGGGGGACAATTAATGGGCCGATGAAACGCGCTTATATAGCTTTCTATACACCAAACAGTCTCCCTCCTCGAAAAACACGCTCCGACGAAAGCCTATATCCCCGAAAACGCGTTCCGCCGGTATTCAAATTAATAGCTCTCGCGGCTCATCGGAGCGAGCTCGACGGAGAGGAACGTTAATCTCCGCACCGCGGCTAATTAGCTTCTCTCCTCTCGAAAAGAAAAGGAGAAACAATAAAAGCCGAGAGGCGCGCGCGGGGAAAATATTAAAATTAGATTAGACGCCGACGAAGGAGAGGGAGAGAGAGAGAAAAAGAAACAGTGTAGGCACTTCCTCGGTCGTCGGGAGAGCGCGAGAGAGTTAACTAGCTGTTCTAGCCTCTCTAGCGATGTCGTAATAAGATACCGGCTGCAGCAGCAGGCAGGCCTACTTCCTCGTCCGTGCGACTACTAGCCCCGAGTAATTAGTCCCCGGCGCGCATGAAACGGGGTCTCTCCTCCCACTTCTCGCTCTTTCTCTTTCTCCCGCGACGAGCTACCGTTGGATATCGTACACCGCAA
>JAPYZA010004515.1:0-13396 GCA_030522685.1 Eupelmus azureus | reverse complement strand
CTTCATTTGGCAGTTCAAAATAAAGACAAAACAAATGTTATGTTTTTTTCAGAGTGTAATGCTGATTTTAGAATTAAAACAGAAGATGGAAAAAATGTTTTGCATTTAGCTGTAGAAAATGACTGGCCTAAACTAGTGGAAGTACTTTTGCTAAAAGGTGCAGATGTTAATGATCAAACTGATAGTGGCGAAACTCTTCTTTATATTGCAGTAGAGATGGGAGATGAAGATACTGTTGAAATGCTCTTGCATTATAATGCAGATGTTAATATTAAAAATTTCAATGACCAAAGTCCTCTACATATTGCTGCGGAATATAGTTCAGAAATTGTAAAATTACTTTTAGATAGAGGTGCTAATGTTGATGAAATCAATAGCAATGATGAAACACCTTTAAGTGTTGCCATTAGACACAAAGATTTAGAAATTATAAAAGAACTGTTAAGATATAGACCAAATATTCATAACATCAGTAATAAGTCTGCATTTGACTTTGCAATAAAGTATAATAATGAATCTTACTTGAGTATTTTAAAGTTACTCTTAAATTATGGTTTCTCGATAATGGCTGAAGATATCAATGAAACTGATTTATTGTATAATTGTGTTTCTCATGATGATATTGAAATTGTTGAGTCTCTTTTAAAACTTGGAGTTGATATAGGCTTTAGTGCTGTAAATTCAAAGAATCATTTATTACTTCACAATGCTGTCAAGTGTCAAAACATTAAAATGGCTGAGTTATTGATAAAACATAATTGCAATCTTAATGCTGTGGATGATTATGGACGAACACCAGTTGAATATGCCATTGAAAATGAGAACTTAACAATGTTGTATCTGCTTTTGAATAGTGGTGCAAAACTTCAAAATATAGCTTATCCTTTTTTAATAGCTGCAAAAAATATAAATCTATGGATGATAGAAATTCTTTTAAAATATGGAGCTGATGTTAATGTTACAGATGAATTTGGTACTACATCATTACATTTTGCTACTTGGAATAAAAATCCTAGAATGATACGATTTTTATTAAATAATAATGCATATGTTAACACCACTGACCATTTTAATAAAATTGTTAATGAAGTTAACAATGAAGAAACTGATTCTTACACAAAAGAATTTAGAAGACGTGTATTCACATCACCTCTTCATATTGCAGTTAGTAAAAAAAACAAAGAAATTTGTATTACTCTTTTAGAACACTATGCAAATATCAATGCCAAAGATGGATATGGCCGAACAGCTTTACATATTGCTTCAGCAATCAAGTCCACAGAACAACAAAGTATTATTAGAACTTTAATGTCTTATGGTGCTGACATTAATGCTTTAGATGATTTTAAAAGGTTGCCTATCTATTATATTTATAATCAAACTTGTGTATGTAGCATTGCATTTCAGAATCAATATGAAGTGTATAGTGAGTGTGAATGCGATTTATATGAAGATTATGAAATCAATGATGTTATAGCCTCTTTTATAAAATATATTGCTCTTTTAATGAGTATGGATAAAATTGTTCATGTAGACAACTTAAAAATTATATCAAAAAGTGATTTTTCAGAAAAATTACAATCATTATGTTTATCTGAAATTGAAAGAATGAAAATAGAAAAAATTTGTGATTGTGTGCCATTTTATGAAATATTAGTTAAAAAATCAAATTCTTTAGCAGCTTATGCTCGAAATGAGGATGTAGTACAAGATTTTGAATTAAGCGATTATAAAAATAAGTTTCCTTTATACTGTGATATGTTAGAAGAAAAATTTAGTGTAGCTAAAACTAGACATTCATTATTACAATCTGCAAAATTTTCTTTTAACAAACTTTTGCATTACGAATTACCAGAAGTTATTGCAGAAAAAATATTTGACTTTCTGCATTTAACTGATTTAATTAATATAAAAATGACTGATTCTTATTGTCAGAGCATCAATACAAATTGCTTAAATCCTAGAAAAAAGTTTAAAAATTGCAAGTAGAAAGTTATTCTTTAGCTTAATGAATTTTTATTATAAAATATTACGATATATAAATTAGTGAAAATCCAATATAGACAAAGAATATTTTTTCATATTTAAGTATACTTGGCTACGTACATTTATAAACATAATGAAATTTAATGATCTTTCTTAAGTTCTTTGTGACTTAAAATATTCAAGAGAGATTTGTGATACTGTAGCAGTAAGAAAATGTATACACTACATAAATTGACCAATGAATCAAATGAATTATATAGTATAAAATGAAATCATGTAAAATGTCTAATGAAGCTGTTATTGAAATTACAGGTTGTGTGAATATTTTATATTAAAATAATATATGTATATTAAATATTTTGAATGTTCAACTACATAAGAACATTTAGAGTTTTCCATATCTTGTTGACGTATTTCTAGAAATCATTAAAATAATCTAATTGACTTAAAGTATTTTTATACATACTTATACTGATTATGTATTTTGTACTTATTTTTATATTTTTATAAGAATAAAAAACATAAAACATTGATTTGTGTTAATAGCAATCATCCAACAATCCTAAAAAAACACTAAATATCAAAGTCATCAAAACCTCGTTTACATTGGAAACATGCAATATTCCACAAATTATCCATCTAACCCACTTTCGCATTACTCGCCCGAACCCTCACACATACTTTGCACTCAAAATCCCCCAACAGCTCAGAAAAATTCGAAGCCCGCCAAACGGCCGCGCACACACACATTATCCACGCTCCAATCCAATCGATTCCCAACGCGCGACGTCAAACGCACATAATCACCCAGATAAGCGACATTCGAATCGCGCGCTGGTCGATCGCGTGCTGCCTCGGCGCGGCTTGGCAGCGAAGCACTGATCGATAGTCGCGCGGGGCGGCTGAGCTCGCGGGCTAGGCGCGCAGGCCAGTGGGAGAGCTAACGTAGCTCTCGGCGAAGGTGTGTGTGGAGAGCCGAGCGAGAGAAAGAGCTGATATAGGTGTGCGTCGACAAGAATTCCGACTGGATTCCCCGCAGAAAATGGACTTCAACGTGAAGAAGCTGGTGAAGGATGCGGGCGCTGCGCTCAGCAGGGTCGTTCAGGTAAGTCTAGACGTCCTGCCCTTCGCCTTTCGCTTATCTAGATCCCAGCTATACTTTAGCTCTGGCGCGCGGATATCGGCAAACCACTGTCACTCTCTCCCCTTGGCCTGCATCTCTGACATTTTATACGTCTTCTCTCTGTCTCTCTCCGTCTCTCCCTTTCGCTTTGGCGAGCAATTTTTTTCCTTTTGTTTACCACTCCCACGCTGTGATCGACCTCCTTAAGAGGCGCGCGATCGATGCGATTAGTTATTATTTAATTGTTTTGCTTGGCTGTTTGCAACCCCCCTAGCTGACGGAGGAAACCCTGGGAACGTCGGAGAAGACGGAACTCGATGCCCACTTTGAACATTTGGCTGAGCGAGCCAATGCAACAAAGACATGGACAGAGAAAATACTCAGGAACATGGAAGCTATGCTGACACCCAATCCTGGTAAGGCTCTTATTTTCTTACTAAGCAGATATAAGGCTTTGGAATTTTTGCAGATTGGGAGTTTTAATAATGACTGGGCAAATTTTTATTCAAATAATAAAGCACGGATTTTGAGCAAATGTTTTTTTAAAAATCAGATACTTCGATCAATATTGTTTATCACAAGTTTTTTGAAAGGTATTAGGGGTTTATTTTATTGTTTAACTTAATGTCTTTTAATTTACAGGCAATAGAATTGAAGATTTCTTTTATGAAAAGATTGATAAAAAGAAGCCTAGTAGACTTAGCAACTCAGAATATGTTGGACAAGATATGATTGAAGCTGGTAATGATTTTGGGCCAGGAATTGCTTATGGTAAATCTTGAATGTTTTAAAATAGCTTGATGTAATCAATCTACTATCATTTAATGAATGAAAAAAATGATATTAATCTACTTTTTCTTATAGGAAGTGCACTGATCAAAGTTGGCCTGTGCCAACAAAAGCTGGGACAAATTGAAAGAGACTTTATTGGAACAGCAGCCAATTGTTATATACAGCCACTGAGAAAGTTTTTGGATGGAGAAATGAAAACAATAAGTAAAGAAATGGCTATTTTGGAAAGTAAAAGGTAAAACATTGAAAATCAAAACATTGTTCTTTACTTTATATTTATAAAATAAACTCAATTCCTTCATGATTCTTATAGGCTGGATTTGGATTCATGTAAGAGACGTGTGAGAAAAGCCAGGAGTATGATAGGTCAACAGAGTGTAAGTTTTGTTTTTAAAAATTGGTATCATATTTCATTTTTCTCTTTTTGTGTGTGTTAATTCTAAAGTTTATATATATTGCTGCCTTAAATAGGAGAGCGGCATTTCTCCCGAAGTATTACTTGATCAGGTACTAATGAAACTGATCTGTTTAACAAAATATTGTAATTGTTTATTTATGTAAATTGTTAAGCATGAAAAATTTGAGTTTTTAGTCATTATATCACAAATTTATAAAGTAGATTTATCTTATTACACTTTATTATATTAAATTCATTTTTATTTTAATAGATATAGTTCTTTTATGTTAAATCTTATATGACATTGTCTTATAATTTATAACGTTATAATTTATAGCGCAGTATGCTGACAAAATATCTGTTAAAATTTGAAAAGATTTTTAAATATTCATAAAATATATCAATTTATGAATAAATAAAAAATATTGTTACATACTTTGGATCACTGGTTTCAATTATTTAGTTTAACAATAATATTATAATATGATTAATCTTCTTTAAAACAACCAAAAATGTAAAGTAGTATGAATAGATGTTTAAAATCAATAACTCAAGAGGCTCCTTTTTTGTGTTCCAAAAATAAGTTAAATTCACCTCATCTCTTTTGTGTAACAAAATATATTTCTATTTTATTATTTAATTTAAAAAAAATTGTATGATTTTATTTAATTTGTAGATATTTAATTAAACAAGCAATATTTTAAAACTGAAAGAATCTTTTTAGATTCATGTAATTTATGTGTACATTTTTAAAAGAAAAATAAAATGTCAGTTTATTGCAGCTTTTTTGTAGAATGTATATGTAGCTATTTCTGTTATTTAAATTAGTACTTTTAAAAGTAATGACATTAAAACTATTATATATGAAAAGGTTAAACATTTTCTTCTATACTCAGGCAGAAAGGGAGCTGAGGGTAGCACAATCTGAATTTGATCGCCAGGCAGAAATTACTAAATTGCTATTGGAAGGAGTTTCAAGTTCACAGGCAGGACATCTCCGCTGTTTACATGAATTTGTAGAAGCTCAAACTCGCCATTATGCACAGTGTCATGCAACAATGCAAGAATTACAACGAGAACTAGCTGGGTAATTATCATTTCTTTTTATTTCAATATCATAACTAATTCAAATTCATAAAATTGTCCTGCACCATTTTGTTGTTTTACTTGCAATATTTTTTAATACAGCTTCCCTACTCTCGAGTGATCCGAGTGAGTAATGTTTTTTGTTAAATGTAATGTAAGTGGCGTAATGCACGCCGTGGGTATTTAGATGATGCTTGAATCATTAATGCATTACTCATTCGTGAAAATCTTTAGGCTTGCATTGATGTCATTTACTAACAAGTAATTAGAAAAATAAGTAACTATTATATACATGTGTATTTAAGATTTTTAAAAGTTCAACTGATTCTCTGATTTTTTGATAGCATGAAGATTGTTGTAAGAAAACCTTTTTTTTAAATCGGAAAATTACAGTTAATAGATTTTAAAGTAACTTGTAAAAATTATTTAATTTTAATTTTTAACTACAATATTAATAAAATTCATGCATGTTCAATCATTTATTAATTATAATTTTTACTGTTATAAGTGGGTGCATGAATGAGTTTTTAGATTTTATTGAAAAAACTGTTCTAGTTATCAAGTAAAAAATTTGTATGAAAATAATGTTGTTTATCTATGTGTATTTTATGTGTGTACTAGTACTTTTAATATCTTTAATTTACAAGTATTAGATGTCATAGTCCTTTAAAATTATGAAATTATTAAAAATATAATTGAATCAAACAAGTTACTTTACAATCATTCAACATTAAACGATTAAATTAACAACAAAACAACATATACTTAAATGTAAACTTTTGAACTCAAACAATATCTGTTGATCCTGCATGAAGGCAGTACATTGAAATTAACAAAATCACATAGGAGTATTTCTTATATATAGACAGTATTACATTATATCTTAATAGCTTTACTAATGCCTTTACTAACCCTTCTTTACCGCAATTTAGTTCGTCAAATAAAATCTCTCTTATAATATTCTATCTTTGCTGGCATGCTTGGGGTTGCAGGGCGCGTCAGCCAAGTCCTCTGCTGCGAGTCAACAGCGAGGATGTGATCGAGCTAACCCCCTCGCCCACACAATCCCAAAATTCGCCTACCCATCAGCCTATCGCTGGATCTGCCTATGTCACTGCTACATTCGACACGGATGTTTCTAAAATCTAGTCTATCCTTCTCATTTGAAAAACGTTCTGTTGCAATTCTACTGTTACAACTACACTTGGTTCTTTTGTTATTCTTCGTTCTATGTTTTTTCCACATAGCATGCTTATACATAACGAGTTTTAATGGAATTCACGTTGATGAAAAACAGTTATTAAAACAAGAAACCATTTTTTGTTCATCAGAATTATTATAAAAATATATTATTTGTATTTATAAAATTTATTTACTTAATTAGTATAAAAGTTACATTTTTAATAGGTAATACATGTTTTTTGTTTTTAAATTAATTTTTAATTAATTTATTTTATATTATTTAAAATAATATTGATTTTTTTTTAATTTTTGAGTGTTAGTTTATTAATGTTAACTGTCTAATCTTGTATATAGAAATAAGATTATAATATGTTTTTATTGCTATTAAAAGTTAAGCAGAATGTTTTCTTGTTTAATATATCATATCCTGTTAATTACATATCGGTTATACAACAACAAAAAAATGTGTAGTGGAGTGCTACTAGTCAATTCGCAATATAGGCACATTGACGTTCCTAACGTCCTAAAATCCTTATAATTATAGTTTTATGACACTATTCTAATAATTAGAATTAAAAAACCCATGAAAAAATGTAAAATATTATAATAATTATGGGAATAAAATATTTCCAATTGATCAAATGTCTTCACTTTTTGTCAACTTCTTCAAAACGCACATGAACCTTCCGATAATTTTTAGTTGTTTGATATGGGTAAATTATAGCCTTAAATTTTCAAAAACATACCATTTTAATAAATTAATGTATCTACTAACAATGTTCAATCCTTGTAATCATTTTATCATGTTAAATGCATGCTTCTCTCTGAAAAATATCATAATGAACTAATAATGTTACTCTGTCAATGTGTTATTAAATGTTTGTTATTTGTGTTGCGTAAATTATTTAAATTAATCATCAGTCACACAGCTTTTTGATCATTAAAGATTATTTTGAATTTCGAGTAGTTTGATTTTAGCAATTTATTCCATTTACGTACGTACTTATCACGCGATTCACTAAAGCGTACAAATCCCGCATTTGATCACATTCATTAAACTCGAAAGACAAACTATGGTCATTTTGCAGATTAAAAAATAATGTTATTTCGGACGTTAACTATTTACAATTTTGCTTTACAATAATTTTTAATACATTGTCATTTTCAATTGTATTGATTGATAATATTAATACGTTCAGAACATCACGCGTCTTGTATATGACTCAAAAGAAATAGAGTCTACCAAGTCATCTATGATGCGTACGATGTGTAATGGTTTAAGTGTATACAGAACGTGTAAAGAATAAAAAGAAATATTTCCGTGCAATACAATTTGTTAGTGTGATTCAGCTCGGAATTGGAGCTATTGTATGATTTACGCTTCAAGCATTTCATAAATTTCTGCCGATGTTCTGAACTTGTAGAATGTTTATTTGATGTTCTATCTATAAGGAATTCGTTTAAAAAAAACTATGCTGCAAAGTTATTTTAAAAATAACGTATTGAAGTTTTGAAGATTAAAAAATACGCGTTTGAATGATCATAAATTTTGAGATAATTAACTATTGTGGATTGAACAAAAATGAATATTAAAGTAAATTTTTTATCATTATTAATTTAAAAAATCCTAAGAAGCCTATTCTGTAACGCTAAAGCGCGCTATTTCACTATTAATAGATATAGAAAAGCGCGTAAAACCAAGCGTTAATTTTATTTAACGCTACCGTTAGTTTTAAAGAAAGACTTTCAGGATTTCAGTCTCATACATTTTTTCGTACAAAAGTTATAATTAATAAACGTTGAATCTATTAGTATGATTGATAATGATTTTGAATTTTCTTCGCAAATTTTAGAGAAAAAAAATTGCAATATCGCGTTCCAAAAGTCAAAATTCTTCTTTATGCACCCTAAACTTTGTACGCTATTTACGGTAAATAATAGTTGGCAGTTTTACTCATCGACATTTTGTTCGATTTTATAGCTTTCAAAGAGGTTTTAAAAAGACTTTGCGAAACGTTGTGAAAAATACTTTTTTTAAAATAACTTTACGGAATAAGTCATTCTTAAGCCACTTTCCAATATATGGACTTATGGATAATAATCGTCGTATATTTTTTGATATTTTTAATATTTATTTAATTACGAATTCAGTATTTTATTTATTTTACGAGTAAACATTTAACAATTTTTCTGTAATTAATCAATAGAAAATTACCATAGTTTATTTTTGAGAGGGTCTATAGTTTTTGTTCTTACAAATAAGTAAATTATTTATAATCAATTAACTATTGTTTGTTTGTAAATAATGCTTGGATCGAAAAAAAACTATTGATTGCCACGAACTATTTATATTCTTTTATTGACCTTATTTATGTTTCGAACGTTTTAATTTCTGTACGTCTGTTTTTTAGACAAACCAGAAATTAAAACGTCCGAAACGTCGGAAAAGTCAATAAAATTATATAGCTCGTAACGATCAATAGAGTTTTTTCATTTTAATTCAGTAAATTATCGTTCATTTACTATTTTTAGAAAAAGCTATAACTTGAAATGCGAATTGGTAAAATTGAGTTTTTTAAATGTTTCACTGACAGTGAAAATTCGTTTGATACAATTCATAGAAAGCTAAACATTAAATTGATGTGAAATCTTCCTTATTATAGAAAATGCGGGAATACATTTTTTTTCATTTAATTTTCAATTTTTCGAAAATTTAACGCTGGCACATTGTTGTCTTCCATTAAAACAACAATACGTCATCGAGCAATTCTCTGAAAATTAAAAATTTAACTCGAAAAATGGTTTCTCGTATTTTCGAAATCACGGAGGTTCCACATCACCTTAAATACTTTTTACCTACAGAACCAAAATAAATTTTCCAATAAATACTTTGAATTAATCATTTAAAGATGTAACAAAAATTAAAATTTCATCAAATAATCTCGAGCCTCAACAAAATCATTCAAAAATCCCAAATACAAACAAACCATAGTCAATCGATTAAAAATCCAAAAACCACCCCAAACAAAACTATACCCCCTCGCCAAAACCCCCGAACTCAAAAAAACGCACCAAAAGCAATCGACAATAATCGCACTCCCTGAATTTTACCCCATTAAAAATTTCTCCCTCCCAGTTTGTCTGGGGGTTCATTCCACCCGAGCACCTCGATAAACAGCGCCGAGCCGGTGGAAAACGGCCAGGAGCGAGCTAGAGTCGTCTGCGACTACGAGGCTAGGGACGACGAGGAGCTGAACGTGTCGCAGGACGAGGTAAACAAATTTGTTATTTGAGCAAGATCAAGAGAAGAGAGAGAGCAGGGACGGGGCATGTCAATGTTCGTCTAGCTGTTCTCGCAGAGCATGCCGGTTCATTACTTTTATCCGTAACATTCAACAAGTGCATTATACATTTAGCATTTAATTTTCTACGATGATTAATGAGGAATTCGATTTTTTTTGTATATTTTCTATTCGCTGTAGTTCTTCTTCGGTTTTTCCACGGATTTGATTTTGCGCTTTAATTGATTTGTAGACTGTAAGCAACGCACATGTAACGTGTAACTAAAGTGATAATGTACTAATTTAATCAGTAGGATTATTAATGCATGAGCAAATCATGATTTTTTTTACTGTTAAACCATGTAATTTGTATGTAGTGTCCCACGCATTATTGTTATCAAAGTTTATTGTATTTTAGAATTATTAAGACACAATAATTAGACGTTTTTATATATGATTTGTAAAGGTGTTCATGTAATGAATTTTCTCAGTTAGCTGATGATGTTTAAAATTGGTTATTTTTAAAAGATAAATATCTTTAAATAATGTTGATGCATGAATATATATTGAATTGATGTAAGGAATAATTCTTCACTCTAATATCCTAATAATACATAGATTTAGTCCGTGCACACAAAACATTTAAAATTTTATTTAATTATTTGTATGTATAATGTAATGTATGTGTAGTATCTGATTTTTTTGTCACTATGTGCTATATTATATTATTTTATTATGGTATTTTTTTACGCGCGTATGTGAATGTATATTTATAAAAAAAAATATATCTTTTTTTGTACATAATCCTAGAAATTTATTTGATTCTACAATGTGCATTCTAATAAACTTGAAACTTTATTATTATGTATTACAGATTGTTTTTTTGTTTTCCCTTCCTTGACCCAAGTTCTTTACTTATTTTGAAAAATCAAAGTCTTATTTGAAAGTCAAAAAATTATTTTCTAGGTCATATGTGTAAGAGAAATTCCTGGTGACGAAGATTACCTACTCGGCTTTCGAGGCAATCAGCGTGGAAGAGTTCCCAAAGCTTATTTAGAAATCCTCTCGTATCAATAAAATTGTGATTAAATGCTTGCACTGCAATTAAATATTTAGCAAGTTTATTAAGCAATGAAACTTCCATATTTTGCAACGAGCTGAGAAAATCTCCAAAAAAATCAATTATAAAATATCAATAACAAATTCCACTATGTGATATAAGAGTATTTTTGAAGTTTCAGATTTTAGTCATTCCGCGCTACAATTCACTGTACAGTATTACGTATGCAATTGTAATAAAGAATAAGATATTTATGACATTTGAACGAAGTACGAAATAATATTATTACTGCCTGTTGTGTTTTACAAATGTATAAGTTTAAATGTTTTTAAATTTGTAGAGTTTAATGTTTGTTCAACGACCAACCACTTAGAATTGTAAATTTGTCAAAAATAATAATGCTTGCAGAGTATATAAATAAAAAAAAAGATCAATTAAATGAAAAATTTTTTATTTTATTTAATACATTATTAAATTACTTCTTCTTGGACACACCAACAGTACGACCACGTCGTCCTGTCGTCTTTGTGTGTTGACCACGCACCCTGAGGCCCCAGTAATGTCGGAGACCTCTGTGTGCCCGAATCTTCTTCATACGCTCCAAATCCTCACGCAGTTTTGAGTCCAAATTGGAACTCGTAAGCTGAAAGAAATTTCCACATTAAAATTAATTTTTATAAACATTTATTCTTAAATATAATTTTTAATTTCAAGAAATATTTGAAATTTTAACAAAATATAACAGAATTAAAATATTATTTTAATTATTATGATTAAATTATTCAATACAATTAATTACTTTTAGAAGGTTAAATAAATTATAACCAGTAAATGATTATCAAAGTATTAATGAAAAATTTTAGTGTTTTATCAATGCATTAATATATTCAATATCAAAAAACATTTTAGATTTATTTTAAATTATTATAAATTTGCATAATGTCAATGATAAAAATTTACTATATAATATTTAATTCATGTTTATTTTATCCATTTATTCAAAATACTTCCAATATTTAACAAATGTAATAATATATGAATAGAAAATTCTTTTGTTTTATTTAGTTTCTGTTTAATATACAGTACTTCCAATTATATTATAACATAGAGTCCAAAAGTATAAAATATTAATTTTTACAGGTTTTAATGTTGCATTTTTAAAAAGTTTTTCATCTTTAAACTATATAAAATTCAAAGATTAGAAAAATGCAGTTTCTCTTGCACAATCTACCAGTCCAATCATATATCGAATGATATAATTAACCGTGTTATTGTGCATTGACTGTTAATTCTAAATTTATGGAAAAAATATTTATTTATTTAAATATTTAGAAATGATATACCAATGATTAAAACTTTATGTATTTTAAAACAAATACAAAAATTTTTGTAAATAAATACTTTATTTATCCCATAAATAAAATAATCTATATCTTAAAGGTAATATTAATTTTTTCTCTTACCTGTGAGTATTTGCCATCAACAATATCTTTTTGTCTGTTGAGGAACCAGTCAGGGATTTTGTATTGCCTGGGGTTAGCCATAATTGTGACAATTTTTTCAACCTATAAAGTTCATTGAACAATAGTTAGAGATCAAACTATTTTAAAAAAATTTGTAAAACTGTGTTTTTAGTTAATAAGAAAAGCTTACCTCCTCTTCTGAGCATTCACCAGCTCGCTTGTCCAAGTCGATGTCTGCCTTCTTCAAGACAATATTGGCATATCGTCGTCCCACACCCTTGATGGCAGTCATGGCAAACATGACTTTTCTGTTACCATCAATGTTCGTGCCCACGACACGAAGAATATGTTGAAACTTCTCTGGGATCACGAGCGACTGAAAAAATATATAATAGATTAATGACTACTAATACTAATGATTAAAATTTGATAGTTAAGTTGACCTGGAGTAACTCAATTTGCCATCAAACTGATAAATGCATTAAAGATTATTAAATATTTTAATAGTACTGCTTACATTTTAAAACAATTCTTTAATTAAATAATAACATTTATTATATTTTATTGCACATGCCAAGTGTAAACATATATGCACATAGCGGCCTCTTAACCTAACTTTTCGACACATACTTAATATGCTTAAAAATTCTAATATACGCTACAAAACTATAAAATATTTATAACAAATAGAAAATAAAGTTGATTTTGTTAAGCTTCGCTATAAATAATGCATTCATTGTGCGAGATGGCTTTGAATTTTTTGGATTTTTTAGCACTAAAATTCTGATCCTTACCATCGTGCTGCCTGTCAAGCTTCGAAAGAGTAGGTTGACGTTGCAGTCAGGGTGATCAGACGTGTCTCGCTAGTATCGCCATCTAGTCCGTGAAAAGTCGCCAAAAATCGCCATCATTTCTTTGAAAATCGCCAAACTTTATATTCTTAGTAAAATTTGTATATAAATATTTTTTAGTATATAAATTGAAATAAAAATCAAATTTTTAATATCAAATAAACGTTTTTTATTT